>NW_004624745.1:7668662-7713345 GCF_000247695.1 Heterocephalus glaber | reverse complement strand
TGATAGAAATTTATACAATTTGTTACATTTTTAAGCCAAGGGGTAATAAAGCTATTTGAAATTTCTTCATTATTCATTCTTTATTATTATTTTGTTATCATTCATAAGAGATTAGAATGTGAAATATTATAAGTTAGGATGATTTGGATGCAGACCATATTGAACTGAAAAGAAACAATACAAACAAGTCTTTCTGACTTCCCTCCCCTTCTTTATTGAATGGAATGAGTCATGGAAGTCAGAATACACCTCCTCAAGTAAGTTGATCATAGAAAGCAGGAATCCTTTCCCCAATCAAGTCATAAATCCTGAAAAGAATATACTTTCCTCTTCTCTCTCTCTCTCTCTCTCTCTCTCCCTCTCTCCCCCCTCTCTCTCTTTTCTTTTTTTGGTACTCAGGACCTCGTGCTTGCAAGGTAAGTGATGGAACCACCGAGCTAAATCCCCAGCCCCCTCCTTCCCTCTGTAAGACTCTTACTTCAGAATATTCTGCCTGGGAGGAAAAATGTGATTCAAGGAATCCAAGAAAAATCTGAACAAACATGTCTTACCGAGCAGCCCTCAACTCTGGCTGTTATCATTATTTCATGCCTTTTTATCCAATCACAGTTCTACACAACTGTCTGTCTACATCAAACCATAAAAATAGTTTTCCCTAGGTGTACTGTGTCATTTCTGAAGGCTCACGTTATGCAAAATTATGAATACAAAAATTTGTTATGCCTTTCTTTTGTTCACTTTCTTCTTGTCATAGAATTGCTGTGACCCATATGATAGGTGGTGACAGTAATTGTTCCTTTGTGCCCATACAATAATAAATGTAAACAAGAATAATAGAAGTAAAATCTTATAAAGGCTTAAACATCCTTACAGATACTCAATGTATGAATGTCAATTATATTTAAAAGCCTCTCTTCCCTCCTGACTAGTAAATTGGATCTAGGTCTATTTTACCCTTTCTTATGACACTGCCATTAAGACTTTATCTTGCTCGTTCCATGTATAAACACTTGTCTCTGTGTAACCTGAACTGTTCTGGTTCATGGTAGCCCAAGGAGAGGATTTCACTTAGCCTGCCCAGCTTGAATAAGGGAAGACCACTTGCAACAAAGATTTAGTTTTATAGAAAATGGAATTTGTTGCAGAATAGGAAAGATGGCCCAAAGCAAGAGCCAGTCCCACTTAGGACCCTAAATTGACTAGCTACTATTGACTAGCTTCTTTACCTATTTTTCTGTGCTTCTCATCCTTAGGGTATCCTTGTCTGCTTTCTGAGTAAGTATGAATGAACAGGCAGTTATTTGGGTCTCCTTAGCTTTTTCACACTTTTTTGCCTTTGGGTACTTCACATCTTCCTCTTGGATCTGTAAAGAGAAAAGCTCTTCCGTTTTTATGGTGGAAAATTTTGCTAACTGCCCCCCCCCACACACACCACTTATTTCTGTCTGCTTACATCTGTGTTTTTTTTAACAGAGTGGTTTACTATTCAGAATCCATACATGTATTTGTATGTGTGCTTTTGTGTCTGTAAATGCATGCATATATGTTTATATAATTTATAGACATTTTAATATATTTAATCAAATCAACTTTATTACAAATTATAGATTTTATCATATCTAAGTTGGAATTATATAAATACTCAAAGTATGAATACATAAAAACAATAAAATACTCCCACAACAGAACTAGGAAATTATTTTAATAGAATTTAGTTAACTATATCAAAGGAACAAGGTATTTCATAAAGTTCTTCCTAGATAGTAAGAACACAAGCCCTATAGAGATTTTTTTGTACTGTAATAGAAACACTATAAATGCCCCAAATACTTTAACATGAGCAAAAATTTATATTAATAAAATATTAACAGACCACATCTCTCTGACTAGGAAATCTACTTACCCTTTTAACACAGTGAATTCCATAAAAATATTTATATCAGAAAAGTTATATTGATTTAAAGAAGGAACTTTGGTTTCCTACATATTGATAATGAACTTGAAATTTAAAACTGTAGTTCCATTGAAAATGCTTTTCAAAAACAGACATACACTTTCCTTAAAAAGTAATTTTTTGTACTGAAATTTAAAAATACTATAGAAGAAAGCTAAGTGAAGAAATAGTTCATATATAAGTGATACAGGAGAAATATAACTCCCAACCTGCTAGATATCAGATCTGCCGAGTTCATTTCCCCCGAAATCAAAGAATGAATTCCGAAGGACAAAGGAGGTTAAGAGTAGGAAAGATTTATTAGAGAATAAGAATACCTCCTGTGAGACAGAAGGGGTACCAAGTGGATTACCACTGAGATTCTTTGTCAGGGGTCATTTGTATAGCAAAGTCACAATGTGGGTATAATATGGGTCAAACTATAATCAACCTAATATTGATCTAAGCGAGTCACTAGTTCTTGGAGTCTCGACTTTGATTTACCCCTTATTTTACTGAGATAAATATTTAAGCAAATCTTTTCTGAAGGCAATGAGAACTCTAACATATTTTTTATTGTTTTATCTTTAACAGAAAAATGATTTATATACATAGCTTTAAGCCCTACTGGTTGATGTTTTAGTATTCTTTTCTGAGATCAATCTTTACTTCAAAAAATATATCCTCCTACTCAGTTTTTTATTGTTCATTGCTTTTGCAGAAACATTCTTCAAAAAGCATGATAAAGTTTCTCCAACAGTATTTAGTTACCTTCTGTAAATTGTTCAATTACAATAATTTGTAGGTATTATAGTAGGTCTTATTAATAAAATTGGATTCTTGTTCAGTCTCTGACAAATATATTCCTTTTATTATTGTAGTTATATGTCCAAAAATAGAATATTTATAAAAACAAATATATTCAAATTCACAGAAAACTTAATGAATGAGGATGAGGGCTGTTATAGTTCAAATGTTGTGTTCTCCATATTTATATACTATATCCCAGTCATCAATATTAAAATAGAAGATGTGAGATGTAGAAAAGGTCTTGATAAGCATGTTTACATCGTTGACCATGTGAGGGTGCAGCAACAAAATGCTGTTTACAAGGAAGAGGACTTTTGTCACACAGTGCTTCTTTTAGTAGTACCTTGGTATTGAACGTCACAGTTCAGAACTGTGAGAATTACATTTCTTTGTTTGTAAGCCAGACTGTCTATGTTTGTTACAGCAAATTAAACACATTAAAGCAAGAGTAACATTAGTTGATATTAAAAGAAATTGTGTTGGAGTTTGTTAAAAAAATTCTAGATAGTATAAAGACAACTTGAGGTTGTACATAAATAAAATGCCTCTATCTTTCACACAAAGATACATGATGGTAATACAAATGGAAAAGAAGAAAGGCAGGATATTACACAATTATTCAGGCATCTAAGCTGAATTACTGCCACTTTCAAAATGTGGAAATATAGCTTGTGAAGAATCATAGATCAAAGTCAAGCCAGTTTTTGTCCATCATGCCCTCTCCCATGATGTTTGCCTTAGAGTCAGGTTGCCATGTTTTACAACCACTAAAACTGTGAGTCAAAATAAATATTTTGTAGTTTATGTTGTGCAATAAGAACTGTACTCATGAAGTTTCAGATACAAAAAGGCCTCTACTAAGAACAGGTTTAGAAGCCATGTATGTTACATTCTGGCAGAAAATGTCTGCATTTTGTCCATATCCTAATAGTTTATGTGAGGCTTAAAGATGTCAAACTAATTAATCTGAGATAAAAATTTCAATACAACACAATAGTAACAATGTGACATGAGTACTATTAATTCTTTTAGCCAAATTTACTATGAGAATCATGAGCAAAAGGCAAAAGAAAAGATTTTAAATTCTGTCAGGCCAGAAAAAAAAGTGTGTGCGAATTTGCTGCAAAGGAATGTATGGTTAAAAGTTGTTGGTGCCATTGAAAAGAAGCCAAGTATTTTCACCAGAATAACAGAAAAAAATGCCCTGAAGGCATCTAATGATAGTGCAGACCCCACTTATTATAGGTTCAATGGTACAAAAGTGTAAATTCCTTGGAATGACTTTGTTTTGAGAAGAGGGCTCTAAGGCACCCTGCTCACACAGGGAAGTCTTGAGAAGTGTTATGCCAAGAGACTTTCCCTACACTTAGCCTTTCAGGGTGCAGCTGTGGTCAGTGAGGCTCAATTACTCTTTGGACAGGGAGCAGAGTTTTGCACTGTTACCATGATGCTGGTATTGCAGTCATAAAGAATGCAAAATGTTGGGCTTATGGAGGCTTCTGTATAGATTTCAATGGAAGCCATGTGACACCAGGTAATATTTGACAGAATCAGAGTCCCTCCTAAGAGCCCCTGAGAGAGTGAAGTTATGAAAATAATGTCAAACCTGCAATGAAAACTGCAGGAAGTTTTAGGGGCCAAGAATATGGAATGTCTGCAAAGGAAAGTACAGGTAATGAGTACAACAAGCCCAAGAAAGATGCCATTTAGACTGGAACCAGCAAGACTACAGGCAGGGCTGCCCAAGCCATTTGAAATTCACATTTCACCAACACATGTCCCTGAGGCTGACATGGAGCTGCAGAACTTAGAGTTGTCCTGTTGGATTTTGGTCTTGCTTTGATCTGATTCCTTTCTATTCACTTATTCTCCCCTTCTAGAAAGGAAATGTATACCTTATAAAATGGTGTCTTGGGATTATGTAACTTTTTCTTTTCATTTTTAAATTTCCTGTAGAGACAAACAACTGAGACTTTGCCATGAGTCTCAGAAGAGACTTTGGAGTTGGACTTTTGAGTAGTGCTGGAACCGTTGTGATATTCAAGAAGGAATTAGTGCATTTTCGGTTGTATATAGGATAGTTGACCTGTGTTAAGTGGCATTATAACATTTTACTTTCTCTAGCTATTAAGTGCATTTTAAGTAAATGTGACAAATTGACAAGGAGTGATGGTTAATTTGGATTGTCAATTTGAATATATTAAGAGATGCTTAGAAGATTAGTATAACCTACTTCTGAAAGTGTCTGGATGGGTACTGGGGGTTTCATCTTGGGTACTATATCTGGTTCTTGTCTCTTTCCTCACAGACTTTTCCCATTCTCTTTTCTTCAGTACTGTCATAAGATGAACAGCTTTCTTCCAGCACACTCTTCTGCCCTAATGTTTCCACCTTGACACTAACTATGGACTGAAGCCTCTGAAACAGTAAAGTCAAAATAAAACTTTTCTCCTCTAAGTTGGGTATCTATGGTATTTTGTCTCCATCATAAAACAGACTTGTATAGTGAGCAATCACCCAGAAAATAGAAGTCTAATGTGGAAGTACAGTATAAAATTTCTGCCCATATTCTATTAGTGAAAACAAAGTCACACAGACATGCAAAACCACAAAATGAGATAAGAAATGTAATTCTTGACTCCTTTGATGCTTCCTATAGCTCCACACTGTGACCAAAATGCAAAAATCTTTGATGAGCTGCTGCCCATATCTGTCACAGTTTCACATAGTCCTACCAGGGTGTCTACTGGTCTTTACTCCTTACTTAAATCATGAAACAATTACCTGGAAAATTTTAAGACTTTTTGCCATTCTTCTCCTACTTGTAGCCCTATGTTCAATATGTGAATAACATAATGCACCCAACTGAAAATCTCCTTACATTCAAAGGAGTGTTAGTCTTGACTTAAAACAGTAATATTTCCTTCTAATTCCAGTAATTAATGTTATGCTTCTCTAACCACACGGAGAAAAGATGACAGGGAAGAAAACAGCAGAGTGAACTCCAGAAAGCAAAAGCTTTCCAGAATATATTACATATTAAGATGTGCTTTTCTACAGAGATCCTATGCATGAAAAAAAAAAAAAGAAAAATGTAGACAGTATTGCATATAAGGAATAGTTTGCTTTTCTTCTCTTTGGTTTACTATTTCTTGCCTGCCTCTGGTTTTATCCACATTTTCTTATCTTCTTCTTTGCCTTGTCTGTCTTTTTCTCTTCATATCCCCCCCCCGTCAAATCAGAATGACAGATAATGACTATAGAAAATTATATTACCCCTTGTGAGCAAACTGGATATGCTAGCTAGAACCAGTTTGTTTGAAAAGTTTGATAATATGCCAAGTACAATCTTGTTATCAAGATGTATACTGATTGTGTTAGAATAATTAGGGCTAACTATTCTCAAAAATTCTCATTTCAGAATGACAGAGAAATATAACAATAAAACTTTTCTTCTTTCCTCTTCATGTTCAGAGGATGTCTGAAAAGGAAAAATAAGCATTACTTAAGTAGGTCAAATTGGCATTATGAGCAATTAAAAATATTGCACTTACCTGAGTTTTTTCACCTTACTCAAGGATGAGAGAAGAATATATTCACAAGAAAACAAAGTACAAATAAGCAAATAAGATGAAAAAATATCTTAGAAGCATATAATTACACAAAGGAAGAAGAATAAAAAGAACTTGAAAATTCATAGAAAAATTCCTAACTTCAAAAATAAACAACTGAAGAATGAAAATTTTAGAATTTAGGAAATTAAATGCTGTGTCTAATGAGGAAGAGATGGCATAGCCTCAATAGTAATTAGGAACTGAAGAAAATGAACAGCATGGGAAGACCCAAAGACATCAGGCTGGCTTTTAAAATAAAAATAGATGTATAGCCATATACTATAGAGAAAAGACAAAAATAAAAATAAAAATCTATCAAGTTTAAGGTTTACATTTACATGTTAAAGTAACAATATGATATTAGCCATTTCTTAAGCCCTTCTGTTATTCTAATTGTTATCCACTATGAATTACATATAATGCATGATCCATTATGACCTTTCCTGTAGATCTTCCCTGTATGAGTAGGGCATATCTATCATACTTTATCCCCTATTATTTGAGTAATCAGTGTCAGGCATGGCAGACTGGAGAACTGTAAGAGATTGGATGCAATTAAGGTTTGAAATGGTACCCTGAATGGAATCTTGGAACAGTAAGAGAACCTTGGGGGAATATTACTGAAATCCAAACCAAATCAGTATTTTACTTAATTACTATAGCTTTACTAATGCCTTTGTTGCATCAATTGTTTTATTGTAAGTTAAGATTTTATCATTAAAAGATACTACGCATCACTATTATTTTTTAAATCTACAAGTCTTCAAATACTCTACATTTTTAAATATTAAATAAAATATGATGAAAAACCATTATGGATTTTTAAAAATCTTATTGGTCAATGATTTTAAAAAAATCTGATTCTCTATTCCTTTGTGTTTATTTCATCAGAAAATTTAGGGAGGTTCAGTCTTACCTGTACTTTCTGTGTGGTATAAAATCCATTAGTGCCACAATTGTGGGGTTTTTTGCCTTTATTTGACATATTTTGTGATAATCACATTTTTCTTAAAAAATATTGTTTGTATTGTCTATCTTTGTTACACAGGGTACTGTCGAGTGCATGAAAAATATTATATAAGTATTTGCTATTAGTGTTTATTTGGCCTCCTAAGTAACAATGAATGGCCAGAATGCTAAGTAGAGACCACTTTGATAAAACTGTTTTCCCTACACAAATAAATATATTCAATTTTCTTTATTGAAATTCTACATATATTTAGCATAGTTATTTAAATAAACGTATTATTACATATAAAATTTGAGTGATCTATCAATAATTAATAATATTTCCCTGGTAAATGATAAAAATAACTTCAAGAAAGAAAATATATCATTTGATGTCATATATTTAGTAACACCTAAAAATGAAGCAGATAATCATATTATGGGATATAAAAATACATTAGCACAGAGTCAAAGGTCTAAGAACTCAGAAATCTTGAGTTAAAAACTTTTTCTGATAGACAATTGTGTAAAATCTTTAGCTTTTGTACTTCACTTTTCTCATTTGTAAAGGGCATAATCCTATCTAGCTTGAATGTTTATAATCAGGGTTAAATGATATATTTTGAGTGCATATATAAGCATGTGGATGTGTGTGCATGTGTATATGTTGTAATGGTTTTATAAATGTCACGCAAAAGTCTATTTGTGAAAACTTGATCCACAAGGTGGTGGTACCCAGAAGTGCTGTGATTTTTTTTGCTTGTTTTTTGAGACACAGTTTCACTATGTAGTTCAACTGTCTTGGAATTCACTATATACCCGAGGGGGGCCTTGAATTTGAGGTCATCCTCCTGCCTCAGCACCTGGAGTGCTGATCCCAGCACAGGCGAAAGCCCCCTGGCAAGTGCTGTGAAGCTGTAAGAGATGAGCCCTTGTGAGTGGCCCTTAGGTCACTGGAAGTGTGCCCACAAAGGGGATTGGGGGTCGCTGTCATTCCTTTTCCTCTCCCTCACCTTCCTGGCTGGAACTGTGAACTCTCATGTAAGATGGACTCACTGTAGTATGCCACCTTCACCAGAGGCTTGAACTAATAGGGCCACTCTTTCCTAGATTTGTACAGTAGTTAGTTATAGCAATAAAAGCTGACTAATACAGAATATTTTAATACTATCAGGAAAAAAATCCTTATTTTATTCTTGGGCAATAAACAAGACTACAACTACATTTTTGAAAAATAAATAATCATAAAGACATGTATACTCTTATAAGTGAAATTCTCTTGGCATTTTAGATAATGTTGCACTATTTACAAAGATTAGGCAGAACTAAGTAACATATGAATAATACTTCCTCTGACTAATCATTGCAAATATATCCAATTATTGCTATGGGACACATAATCAAATTGGACTTAAATGTTTATATTTAACACCTACTTACATATTTAGGTCCATGGAGGAATATGTATCTTAATGTAATACTTCTTGCAACAAAGTTGTCTTAATGAAATCTTTATGAACTTCATACAATTATGAGTTGGAAGCACAATATGAATTTTCTAATGACTTTTCAGTTACAGCTTGACATGACAGAAAAATGACACTGAAATGGATGTACTGTCATTGCATATTCTGATGACTCTGTTATTTCCAGGAGAATATGACATTGGTGCTTTCTAATCATTTAGTTAAAAGTGGGAAACCTTCCTCTTTCACCTTGAGAATGAAAGTGATTAAAAACTGATTATACAAGTATGACCACAGAATCAATCATTTCCTAGTCATACATTCAGGAGAAATTAAATTAACATTGAAAATAGCTTGATGACTATTACTGGATAGAAAGGATAAGAAAGCCATGCCACATTTTCTGTAATTTAGACTCATGTGTTGACCTTTGGTGTCAAGTCACATGTAATGTAGTTGCTATTGCTAAAAGCGACGCTAGGTTTTGAATGTTGGAGTAATACATCTGTGCTCCTGAAACAAATACTCTAAAATCTTAATGGTTTGCCTGTTTGACATTCAGTCAACTGATCATTTTTAGATATCTCTCCTGGAGAGGTTCCCTTAAAGTATAACCTCCTCAAAGTAGTAACCTGGACTGGGTGGCTGGGCCACTATCTGAACTTCAAGTCTAGAAGAACTGAAGAGAAGTACAAAGCCTAAAAATTTTAGAACATTTTAGAAATTAGGCATAAATTTAACTGAAAATAGTGTAGAAATATCTGTCCCTATATAAATGGCATGAATCAATTTCCAACCTCCCTGCAAAGAAGGTACATTTCCTATAAGACTTTCCTCCTAGACTACGTAGAAGAAATGGGACTGATGGGGTAGAGCCCATCTTGAGCTTCATTGTAGTATCAGTTAGGGTTCATGAGAAGAACAGATTTAACATTATGGCTCTATTATATCTGATACAATATGTCAGAATGATATATAAAGAATTTACAATATAGTCTTACAATAGACATCATCAAAGTCAGGGGTGGGCATTAGCACACTGAACAGCTAGAGGAAGAATAGAAAGTCAAAGGACTGAAGCTCACTCAATGCAAAGTCCAGTCTGAATTCTTTCTGGAAAACTGAGGAGTTCTCCATTGGAAGGCTGAAGAATAGAAGATAAACCTAAAAGTGATGGCAAAGACAGGAGTTCCTGAGCTTCAGATGATAGAACAGAAGTGAATACCAGAAAGAAGGCCTTACTCCTTCTAAGTCACCATCCTGAAGGGTAAAGTTGCTATATTGAAGAGTTTATTCACTATAAACATATTTTGAGCTAGTCTTCAGTTTTGATTTAGTTCACATGGTTAAAGGTGATAGACTAATAACTACCACAAATTGGCATTTTCTAAGCTGTGCTTCATACCATCATTGTTGCTAATTGTATCACCTGGGCTAGGGTGCTGTGATTGATTGAATCAGTTCACCTTCCTGGTATAATGAAAATGAGATTGACTCAGAGTTATTAGAGACTCAAAATCCAAAGACCAGTTATATCTGGAAGACAACTCTGAGAAGTAATCACTCCATAAGGGTTCTAAATACAAGCAACAAAGATACTTACAATAAGCAATATCAAAGTATCAACTCAAGAATTAAACAAAGGACTGTACCAACAACAAAAAATAGAAATGAGAAGACATTTAAGCAAGGCATAAACCCAGTCTTCCAGCTTAACAAAGGCAAATTCTGCAAGAAGCAAGGTGGAAAAATCTGATAATCAACCACCTGGACACACTGAACTGATAGCACAGGAAGTAACAAAATAGATGAATGAGGCTCTAGAAAAATTCATAATAGAAATAATTTCCCAGGTAACTACAGAGAGAGTGAGCAGAATAAAAGACATGATTAGAGACTCTACAACAGAAACTGATAAAAAAAAAAAAATACATGAGTTCAGGACCATGAATGGCCAGCATAGGAAAGAAATGGAAACCATGAATGTCCAACATAGGAAAGAAATGGAATTCATGAAACTGATTCAAACAGATATCCAGGAAATTAAAAACTATTGAAGTTATATACAGCAGACTGAGCCAATCTAAGACAGAATATCAGATATAGAAGACAGGGTGCTGGTCAGTGACCATGAAAAGAGAGATCTCTTAAAAATAGTAAGGGATCATGAGAAATCAATCCAACAGCTCCTAGATGATGCAAAGAAGAATAATATAAGACTGATAAGAGTCCACGAAATGTAAGAGAAAGTACAAATGACATAAAACACTGTTCACAGAATTAATGATAGAAAACTTCCCAAACAGAGTGAAAGAATTTGACATACAGATAATTGAGGCATATAGGACACCAACTAGACATGAATAAGAAAAATCTACACCTAGACATGTAATAATCAAGATCACAGAAACCTAACAGAAGAAAAAATTACTACAGTTAGAGAAAAGAAACAACTCACATACAAAGGAAAGCCGATCAGAAGCACAGCAGAGTTTTCAGCACAAACCCTCAAGTCAAGGAGTGAGGTATTTCAAACCCTAAAAGAAAACAACCTCCTGGCTCATAGAACATATTTAAGTAAATGCAAAGGGATTAAAATTATTCCCTGTGTATTATCAGACCATAGTGCAATTAAACTGGAGATGAATAGCAAAAAGAACCGTCAGAACTCCACAAACACATGGAAATTGAATAACACTCTCCTGAACAACCAATGGATCACAAAGAAAATTAAAGAACAAATTAGATAGTTTTTACAAATAAATGATAATGCCAATGCAATATACAGGAATCTATGGGATACAATGAAAGTAGTTCTATGAGGGAAATTCATAGCAGTGAATACCCATACTAGGAAAACAGAGTGAGCTCAAATAAACAACCTAAGGTTGAACCTTAAACTTCTAGAAAAAGAAGAGCAAGACAAACCCAAACCTCATAGAAGGGAGGAAATTATAAAGATCAGAGCAGAAATCAATGCAATGGAGAATAAGAAAATGATACAAAAATGCAATAAATCAAAAAGTTGGTTTTTTGAAAGAATAAATAAAATCAAAAAACGCTTAGCCAATGTTGTTTCAAAAAAAGGAAAGAAAAGGCTCCAATCCATGCAATTAGGAATGAAAAAGTTGAAGTCACTACGGATCCAGCAGAAATCCAGAGGATCATCAATATCTACTTCAAAAACCTGTACTCTAAAAAAATGGAAAACACAGAAGAAATGGACAGATTTCTAGATAAATATGCATTACCAAAGTTGAACAAAGAAGATATAAAAATTCTAAGCACCCCAATTACAATCAGTGAAATTGAAAACATAATGAAAAATTTACCAACAAAGAAAAGCCCAGGTCTTGATGGCTTCATGGCTGAATTCTACAACACATTTAGAGAAGAATTATTGTCACTACTCTTTAAACTTTTCAATGAAATTGAAAGGGAAGCAATACTTCCAAGTTCATTCTTAGAAGCAAGTGTTACTTTGATTCCAAAAGCAGGGAAAGACCCAACCAAAAAGGTGAACTACAGGCCAATCCTCCTAATGAATACAGATGCAAAAATCCTCAATAAGTTACTTGCAAACAGAATACAGAGGGTCACGAAGAAGATCATACACCCTGACCAAGTTGGATTTATCCTAGGGATGCAAAGATGATTCAACATACATAATCAATAAATGTAATACACTATATTAATAGAGTCAAGGACAAAAATGCAGAAAAAACATTCAACAAAATTCAACACCCATTCATGATAAAAATAACCCTGGAGAATATTGGAATAGATGGTCTTTATCTCCACTTGATAAAGGCTATCTATGAGTAAAACAACAGCCAACATCATACTAAATCTTCAAAAATTGAAAACCCTCATGCTAAAATCAGGAACAAGACAAGGATGTCCACTATCACCACTCCTGTTCAGTATAGTTTTGGAAACATCGGACACAGCAATTAGAAAAGAGAAAAAAATAAAAGCAATAAAGATAGGAAAGGAAGAAGTTAAACCATCATTATTTTCTGAGAACAGGATATCCTACATAGCAGACCCAAAAAACTCTGCCAAAAGACTTCTAGACTTAATTGACAGATTCAGTAGAGTAGCAGGACAAAAGGTCAACACTCAAAAATCAATAGACTTCTTGTACACAAATAACAGACTCCCTGAGAGAGAAATTAGGGAAACAATCTCTTTCACAATAGCATCCAAAACAACAAAATATCTAGGATCAGTCTAATGAAGGAAGCAAAAGACTTCTACATTGTGAACTACACCATCCTGAAAAAAAGATATAGAAGAGGATATAAGAAAATGGAAAGACATCCCTTGTTCCTGGGTAGAAAGAACCGATATAGTGAAAATGACCATTCTTCCAAAACTGCTATACAGATTCAATGCAATCCCTTTTGAAATCCCAACAGTATATTTCACAGAACTAAAGAAAAAAATCAAAAAATTCATTTGGAACCAGAAGGGACCTAGAATAGCAAAAGCAATTCTAGGCAACAGAGACATGGCTGGGGGTATCACAATCCCCAAGTTGAAACTATGCCACAAAACCACTGTCATAAAAACAGCATGGTACTGGCAAAGAAACAGACCCAAGAATCAGTGGAATAGATTATTAGATGAAGAAAGAACTCTAGACACACTCAGCTACCTCATCTTTGGCAAAGGACCGAACCATCCTCACTGGAGGGAAGACAGCTTCTTTAATAAATGGTGTTGGAAAAACTGGATTTCAACTTGCCAAATATTAAAACTAGACTCCTATCTTTTTGTTGTTGCTGTTGGTATCAGGGATCAAACCCAGGACTTTGAGCTTTTGAGGCAGGTGGCCAGAACCACTGAGCTAAACCCCCAGCCCCCTAGACCCATATCTATCACCATGCACTAAACTAAGATGGAAGTCGATTAATGATCTAAATATTAAAACAGAAACACTAAACTTGCTGGAAGATAAGTTAGGTAGAACTCTTGAAGAAATTGGCATAGGAAAAGACTTTATGAACAAAACCTCAGTAACACAGGAACTAGGACAAAGGATCAACAACTGGGATCTCATCTTTTTAAAAAGCTTCTGCACTGCAAGAGAAACCACCAACAGAGCTAAGAGACAACCTACAATGTGGGAAAAATTTTTTACCAGCTGTTCCTCAGACAAATGTCTACTGTCTATAATGTATAAAGAACTCAAATAAATCAGATGCCCCAAATATAAAGACTCAATTCAAAAATGGGCATCTGAAATGAACAGACATTTCTCACACAAAGAAGTAAAAGCAGCAAATATACATATGAAAAAATGCTCTACATCACTGGTCATTCAAATGATGCAGATGAAAACAACACTGAGATTGCACCTTACTCCAGAAAGAATGGCTGCTATCAAGAAATCAACTAATAACAAATGCTGGCAGCAGTGTGGGGAGAAAGGAGCCTTTCTCATTGTTGGTGGGAGTGCAGACTGGTGCAACCACTGTGGAAATCAATATGGAGATACCACAAACAACTAATATTAGAAGTCCCATTTGACCCAGTTATTCCTCTGCTGGATATCTTCCCAAAAGAATTAAAATAATCATACCACAGTTGTGGGGATCAGGGAAAGGGGACATTATTAGGACCTCTGCAGTAAGTCCTAGTCTCCTGTGAGACAGGACAGCACAAGGCAAATTGACTTCTTATACAGGCAAGGTAGAAAAAATAAGACTTTGAGAAGAAGCTTAGCTTTGGGGGTGATCAGTGCTGCTCTGGGCAGTAAAGATGAAAGGCCCCGAGTTTGGGGCACCTTTTATTCAGTACATCAGGAGAAACAAATGTAACAAATGACTAAGGACAGAGAGTTCAATACATTGTACCTAAGAAGAAACAAATGTAACAGATGACTGGTGAGCAGCGGAATTCTTAGATCAATGAGGAACTATGCAGATGAAGATTCATTCCTCCCAGGATGTCTTCACCTGGTATAATCTTGTCCTGGAGACTCACAGCATCACTGCATCATTGAGGTCTCAGTTGTGACCGGAGACCAAAATGGAATTATGTCTTCAAATGCCATAGCTGGCCTGTAGACAGGACAACTGGGCCTATTCAAATGATTTTGCCCCTAAATTATGTACCGTTGCTTCTGACATGCAGTGATATATACTCACCCATATTTATAGCGGCACAGTTTGTAATAGCTAACACTTGCAAACAGCCCGATTGCCCATCAAATGGAGACTGCATAAACAAGATGTGGTTTTTAAATAAAATGGAGTACTACTCAGCCATAAAGAAAGAGAAACTAGAGACCTTTATAGCTAAGTGGATGCACATTGAGGCCATACTCTTAAGTGAAATAAATGTCACACATGTGTAAATACCAAATAGTTTCTCTGTTGTGAAAACTAAAAGTGTAAATAAGGATCAAAATGTATAATTGATTCTGTGAAATAGGAAGAAAAGATCTAAAGGAGTAGGGGAAGTGAGAAGAGTAGAGGAAAAGAAAGAAGGGAAAAGAAAAAATGAGAAAAGAAAAAAATGGAAACAAAGTCTTTGTAAATAGGGAAAGGTGGAGGGGTGGAAGGGATGGCAGGGGAATGGGCAAAAAATAAGAACCAAGATACATCATGTAAAGGTGCAAGATCCCAATGATGAATGTAACTATATTATGTACCTAAAATGTACCAATAAACATAATGAAAAAAAGAAGCAAAGGGCAGAATTACCTCTTTCCCTTTTTACTCTATTTGGGCTACAAGGCTTTTTGTTAGTGCCACCCACATCCAAACTCAGTCTTTCCGCTTCATTTTTTACCCTACTTGTCAGTCATTCAAAGACACACTCCAAATTGTGCTCAGCTAATCCAATAGGCAGGCATTTTTAATCCATTCAAGTTGATATCACAATTAACTATCACAGTTATATAATGAAAATTAGTCCTCAAAACATTTTTTATAATTTATTGTATTGGAAAACATAACTATCTTTATCAGACTCTTATCAATGTTTTATTCTCCTTAAGTTTTAAATATAGGTGAATGTATTAAGAATTTAAAATCTTGAATACTCAGTTTCTCCCTCTTTCGGGTCTTTTTGTGTGTGTGTGATTTCAATGTCATCTCGTCCTTTGTAAGTAACTCCTTATTTTTTACCTATGAATCTCTAATTTTGATCATTTAACCTTCAGTAATGTTTTTTAAAGTAACTATTCCTTCTAGATCATTTTTATGATGGTACTTTTGAAAGAATATTTTGTTTCTTATAATAGTAGATATTTAAACATTTATTTTTCAATGCTTCCTGTAGAATTTCCTTGAATAATTAGACTCAATATTGTATAGTATGAAAATATTTCATTTTTAAGCTTTCCCTCAATTTTTATAAACTCTTAAATTTTTTATTATCCAAAAGTCTTAAAGACAAGTGTATTATCAAAGTATTAACAATGCATATTATCAATTATATAGACTAATCTTCTTAAAGTTTAAAAAAGATCCTAAAAATTGTTGTTTAAAAAACTTTCTCCATAAGCAAATTTCAGTTTGAGTTTTTGACAGGTTATTAGATAGCAACTACTTTTCAAATGACTTCATACCAATTCATTGTACTTCAGGTAATACATTGACAGTGGCTTAAAATTATATTTCATCATTCATAAAGCAACTTGGTATGAACATGTTGGAACCATATTCACTTCCTCCTTTCTAGATAATAATGAATCTCCAAAGAAATCTTAAAGGTTGTATCAAACCTAATACAAGAAGTAACAGTATTCAAGATGATACTTTTATAAGTTGAAAAGAATAAATGTTCTATGATAGTAAAAAAAGAATGATACTTTTCTTAATGTACCCAAAATATCTTTTCATATTTCTCCTTTTATGTTCAATTGCTTATCAATTTCACCAAGGAGGATACATTTTTATAACCTTTATTTCTCTGTTTCTGTGTGTGTTGAATATATATATATGTATATACATATATGTACATATACATATATGTATATACATATATACATACATATACATATATACATACATATACATATATATATACACATATATATACATATATATATATATTTTTTTTGTACCAGGGATCGAACTTGGGACTTTGCACCTATGAGGCAGGGGGAGGCACCACTGAGTTAAATCCCCAGCCCTGATTGCATTTTTTTGTTGATATCATCCACTAATTAGTTTATTAGTATCCTTTCCTGAAGTTTTCAACACTTACGTTAATATTTTCCTTCATTTGTGATTATTTTAATTCTTCCCTATTTATTTTATGCAATATACTAATATAGAAGTAACCTAAAATTATCCTGTTCTGAAAAGTTCTGTCTAAGTGACAGAAATACTGTACAAGAGCGAATGGTAACTGACTTAACTGAGCATGAATCTGTTGGCTTGACTGTCAGGAACTCCAGAGCAGACTTTGATTTCATTTAAAATAGGACTGCATACTTGTGAAGCATGACACATTGCAACCTCTGGCTCACTCACCAAACATCAAACCCCTCATGCAGCAGAGCACAAAGTAGAGTATAATCTGCTGGGAATTGCATTCTCAAGAACCAGACAATGGCACATCCTCAGATTTTAACCTGGAAGGCAAAAGTTAAAGTTAGAAGTAGAAAATAGAGGAATCTTTGAA
The DNA here is from genome assembly GCF_000247695.1 of Heterocephalus glaber. The sequence continues at coordinate 7,695,931 of NW_004624745.1, read as the reverse complement.
AATGTGGAAAGTTTTGAGCAAAAAAAGGAAGATTGTGGTACCTCGAAGGAGAAAGTCCAATGAAAATGCTAAAAGCAAGTGATTTTTAATAATATTGTACAAATATTATCATATCCTGGAGATGAATAGTTTATGGTGTTAGATTATAATATACTCTCTTATTCATGGTGGCCAGAAGAACTGTATAATTTTGCAAAATTCAAGGATACACAAAATCTACATTCTTCAGATATGTTATCCTCTGATCATATTTGATTAGTGTCTAGAAGTAAAATAATCAAGAATCAGTGCCCATGTCTTAGTTTAGGGAACAGGGAAACTATAGAAACATTTTCCTGTGATATCTAATGCTTATAATTTTAGAAGAAATGAAATATAATGCAGTGTTTAGAGCAACGTGATAGCATATCCTAATATTAAAGCACCGCAATTTGAGTAGTCCTCTACAAAACTGACATGAGCTTACGCCATGTGGCACACCTATTTGAATTTTAACTTTGTTTTCTAAACTAGCTTAGAAAAATATTTACAAAGTCTAGGTTTGCAAAATCTAGTACATAATTCAAATACAGACCAAAAAATTTGGAAGTTAGTAATTTCATCGAGGTTTGGGTACATAGAAAAGAGTGTAGGCAACAGCAGTTTAAAAACCTTAAGAATTAAAAAAAAAAAAAAATCTTAAAAATTTCTACTTCTTATCTGTCCAGGTTCATTAAACATCTATTCTGTGTCCAGGAGCTCCGCAGATACAGCAGAAGTAAAAAAGATTCCTCTTCTCAAAAAGCTCAATGTTGGGGCCGGGGATTTAGCTCAATGGTTTTGCCACTTGCTGCACAAGCGCAAGGACCCAAGTCCGATCCCCACCGGTTCAAAAAAAAAAAAAAAAAAGCTCAGTGTTAAAAAGTAGGAAGGACTTTTACACAAAAAAGTGCAGTAAAATATTACTTGTTGGCTGATATATACTGAGTATAACAGAATCTCCCTTACTTTAAGAGATTATTTCTACATGGGAGAGGGTAAAAAGAAAATTCCAGAGAGGTTATAATCCTATACCTTTTAACATTTGTTAAAACATTTCCAGTGAAGTGAACAATTTTATACAGAAAAGCATACTTATCTGAAGTTTCAAGGAAAACGTTTTTCACATATATACTTGCTTATTCACCAAATGGTGGCTGAGCACTAAGCTGATGTATGTCATGAGACATGTGCATCAGTACTGAGAAAATACTGAAACATTTTTCTTGGCCTCATGTGCTCATGATTTTAGAAGAACTGAAATAAAGCACAGTCTTTAGAACAAAGTGATAGCATACTCTAATTTTAAAGTGCCTAAATTTGAGCCGTCCTCTCACCCATCAGCAGTCTTCAGTTTGACAACACACAACTGGAAAACACACAGAGTATGTGACCCAGGATCTGTGCAGTTGGGAGCAGAGATCCAGAGCTGGAAATGGGCAGTGTTCTGGGACTATACTGAATATGGAAAAAGTGAAGGAAGAGGATACTACCACACTGCTAGTGAAGTGAAAATTTTCATTTCTTTTTTGATTTGCTTAATTTTCTACTCTGTGTTGGTTCTTTTTGTGTAGGAGTGAGTGAACATGAATGAGTTTGCCAGCATTCTTCCCAATGTAAATTACATGCATCTTCTCAGTTCCTATCACAAATACAACCCTGTGTTACTGACTGTGATACAGTTAGGAACAGAGGAGCTGAGGGAGCCACTCCTTTTCCTTCGTTCAGCTGTGAACAAGCACTGATCTGGTGATCATCCATATTTAATCTTAGGAGGTCATGGGAGATCACACCAGTGAGAGACTGAATGGGAGGCACCTGGAGTCAGAGCTGTCTGATCCTTTACATACAGGAACCCTAAATTGTGCTGAGGTTCTTTGAGATTCCTCTTCCTGGGTTTTTCTTCCTTCTCCCTGTTCCTGCAACCATCTTGTGATCTTTAGTAAGTGTAACTACTTACTACAAGGGGTATGCTTGGCAGTTCTTTCCTTGTCATACGCTAGAACCTGGACTTTTTTGGCCCACTCAACTGTTAACAACTAGGCACAGCAAAAGACATAGTGGATTTTTTCATGTATTTCACATATTTATTAATAAACCGGGCCATTTTAAGGGAAATTATTAAGCATTAGACAAAAAGGTAATAAGTAAAACTCCTAACAATACTATAATGTACACATTTTATAATAGTATGTGTTCTCATATATTAATGTACAGTCAATACATTTGCTGTGCAGAAACTCTGTTTTCTGTTTAGAGGAATACTATTTTAAAGAGTTGTTCCATTAACAGCATAAATTCTCACTTAAATAAATAAAAGTAAGTATTTAAATAAAAGATAAGCAACTATGTTTATGTGAAAGGCATATAAGAAATGTTACCTACAGTACAGAAATGTCACTCGCAATGTGACTCCAGGAAAAAAAATCATGATTGTTAAATTTCTACTTAGTGATTAAAAGGAGAGGTGATTTTTTAATGTACATAAGAACATCTAATGTTCTCTTGAAAAGGAACAACAAAATTAGTTGTTCTGTAACAAAATAAAACCAATAACTCTGGGATAAATGTAAATAAATGAATTTAAAATATTTCACTTTTATACTTTTACTTGCTTTTGCATATATATTGAAATTTAAATACTTTTTTGCTCAAAAAATCTTCATTCTAACTTAAACAACCGTAGACATCATCTGAGTGATTTTTTTAATATGATAAAGAAAATAATTTAAAGAACTCCTGAGTAAGTGAAGCATCATAAGGCATTTGGTTTGCCTTACTGTTTTATTTAGCTCCCAACAGGTAACCGAATTTGTATCTATACCTATCTTTGCACAGTATTTTAATATTGTGTGATAAGAGAAATTCATTATGGGAATGTCCTTAATTTTTCAGAACTGTGCACCAACTTATTGTAAAATATACAGTATCTTTGTATCAACTCTTATTAAAAGATGGAGATGTCTTCCATCTCTTAGATCTGCACTAGTTTTGGCCAATAGAATTCAACAAGAAGGATAATGTACCAATATTGAGCCTTGGTGTGTGGAGAAGCCTCTTTCACTTGGTCTCTTATAAAGCAACTCAATTTCCAGGTGAACAAATTCAAATTTGCCTCCTTGCAGGATTTGAAGACCATTTGGGTGCTGACAAGTTTTTTCAACTAAAAGCAATACTTTTGTTTCATTATTTTATAATACTAAATTTTGAGGCCATTGAATTTTGAGTATTATTGTGGTACTAATATTTTAGCATTACTTTGGTAATGATAGCTGATATCAATCCCACATTTGCTATTATTGTGATTATAAAAAGTGTGATGGTTAATTGAAAGATGTCCATATAGCTGTTAAAATCATTTTGGATGTATCAATGAGGAGTTTCTAGAAGAGGTTAAATTTTAAATCAGTTGACTGAGTAAAGAGGATTCACTCCCACACACCAATGTGACTGAACAATATTTTATCACCTGTGGGTCTGAAGTGAAGAAGAATGGCAAATTCTCTGTTTTCCTTCTTTCTCCTGTTAGGGCATCTATCTTTCTCTGCTCTTAGTCATTGCATCATGTGGTATTTGCAGCCTTGGACTTAGAGACTTGCATCATTGGCTTCTATGGTTTTCAGGCATTTGAAATGAAACTGAGTTTCATCATTGACCTTCATGGTTCTACAGAAGGTAGATTGTTAGACTTCTTATATTAATCTCCTTAATCTTGTGAAGCAATTTGCAAGATAAAATTTTTGGGCTTTGTCTATATCCCTGTCTCTGTCTTTATCTCTTACTGGTCCAGGATCTCTGGAGTTTTCTAACATGGAAGTACAAAAACATACACTGATGCTATTAGTGACAAAATATATATTTTGAATATAATGATGATGAATTTGTAATTTTGCATCTGTCATATTAGTTTTTGAAATTAAAAACTGAATTTACTTGTGGCTTCCCATTTTGCAAATAAAAACATGGCAAGGGAATAAGTAATCTAGGAGAGAGAAAAGCATATGTGGTAAACAAGAATTCACAATGTTTTATTCCACAGTCACCTCCCCTGGGAGAATGCTTTCTTTTGTTTGCTAATGATATTTTCCTGTCATTAAGCATCAATATCTCCACATTTTGTTTTCTACTGCCCAGAGTCAAATGAATAATCCTAATGGTCTTGCTATATCTGTTTAACTCTTGAGTATTTTGCCAGCAATCTAACAATGCCAACAACTCATTTTGTGGTGTCATACCTAAAGGGAATATTATGATAAACAAACAAGTCATTTTCTTTCAGTGCTTTCTGATGTTCCCTCAATCAATAAGTGTTTATAAGTCATCTAGTTCCTTCTTTACAGTGCATTATGCACAGTATTTATTGGAGACATAGCAAGCTAAAATTATTCAAGACACTCTTGTAAAGGGTCTCATAGATGATAAATTAGTCTCCACAATAACCTGTGATGTGTACACATGCATTGAAATTACTCGTGCTGTGTCAAAACACGGGTATTAAAACAATTCCAATTATCATATTCTCCCTAAAAATTATTGACAATAAGAAATTGGCAACAATTCAGACTTGAAAGGGAAGAGAATTAAGAAAAGTTACCTGGAGGAGATGGCATATAGAGCAAACCAGGGATGGAGAGGTGTGGATGGCTGAGGCCCAACTGAGGAAACATTAAGCTTCTGGAGAGGTTAAAAAAAGACATAGGAACACCAAGGAGCATGAAGTGAGGTTTAGGTATAAAGATCTGATGCCAAAGATAAAGGTGGTCACGTTCACATAAACTGAATAACAGCAGACCTTCCACACTATTCCTTGATATTTGGATCTGATCTGTTATGGCTTGTGTCTAGATGCCTGACCCCCAAGCCTCATGCAATCATAGATGGTTCTTTTTCGGAGGTGACCAGATCTAGAGTGTGCTTGATTCTTGGTGCAATGATAAGATTAAATGTGCTAAGATTAAGGGTGGGTAATTACTAAATCAGTCCACTGATTCCTTTGGGACAGCCCTAATCTCAGGATTCTAGATAGAATATAAAAGGGTAAAAAAATTAGCTGCTAAGCTACCTTGCTTGCTTTGCTACCTTCTGCCTGCCATGAACTGTTTCTCCTCTGCTATGCCAGCTTTCCACGCCACTCTGTCTTGGAGCCAGCTGACTATGGACTGAAACCTCTAGAAACTGTGTGCCAAATAAACCTTTCCTGCCTTAACTTCTGGATGTTGGGTATTTGTCTCAGCAATGAGAAAAATAGCTAAGACATGATCTGCATGAATTGTGAAACTGTTTATAATTGGTAAGGACAGTTTTTTTTTTTGTAGTAATTGAGAGAAGAAAAGATTTGGAACAGTAAATAATAGAAATGAAAATGATAAAAATTGTTTTTAACATTTTATTGAGGTGAAAAAATGGAATGTTATACCTGGTTCAGTGAGAAGAATGGAACCAGCACAGTGTCTTAGTTTTGCTACTGCTGCTACTGCTGATGCCACTGCTGGTGTTGTTGTAATTTTGGCTTGGCAGTTGGGCACATGGTGTGACTGTTCAGTATTTGTGAAAAAGCAAAGCTATAACATAAGTACTAAATTCATATTACCTCTGGGATCAGGATTCAGGTTCTTATTAGCTGCGTGATCTGGATTAGTTTCCAATCTGACTAACCTACAGTTTCATGATCTTGAAAATGGGGATATTAATAGTACTTTCCTTACAATGTTCCTGTGAGGATTAAATGTAATCATGTATATAATCAGTCTAATTATGTAAAGTATAGGGAAGGACAAAATTTCCATTAGAATTGGTGATTAGAATAGATTGGTGCAGCTTGGACCAGCTTCATGGACAGGGAACTTATTCAGCCACACAGAGCTCTGCTCAGAGAAGTTTGGTTTCATGCTCACTTATTTGTTGATATGCTGTGCCAGTCTTGAAATTCTTAATGATTTTATCTATGAACATATGTTTTATAAGTGGAATGGATTAGTTTATCTAAGGCTTTCATTACCAAATACCGTAGTCTAGGTGGCTTCAATAAAAGAAATATATTTTTTCACAGTTCTAGAGACAATTAATCCAAGAACAAGGTTATGATTTCTCTTGTGACTTCTCCTTGTTGTCAGAAGTTTGTAACCTTCTAGATGTGTCCTCAAATAGTATTCCCTTAGTGTTCTTGCCTGCAGTCAATTTTTCTTTTTGTGTCCAAATATTGTCTTTTGAGATGGACACCAGTCACTTTTGGATATGACCCACCTATACAACATCATTTTACTTTAATGAACTCTAAAGATTCTATTTTCAGATATGTCCATTTTTTTCAATTTTTACTCTTTATTAGTACATAATTGCAGTAAAATCTTTAATGATTACATTTGGGAAGTTGGTACCTATAAATAAAACATCACTTTTTTTCATCCTTTTCTCTTTCTCTTCCTTCCCCCTCCTTCCATCTCTTGGATGCTTTCACTTTTGCATCTCCCTATTCCTATTATCTATATTTTATTTTGCTATTTATTTATATTTTGAGTATCTCTTATAAGAGAAACTGTGTGATACTTAAACTTCTGTGTCTGATTTATTTTACTTAACTTTATGTTATTAAGGTGAATCCATTTTCCTACAAATATTAGCAGTACAATTCATAACAGTTAAATCTTGACAGTAATCTATATGTCCAGCAACAGATAAACAGATAAAGAAAGTGTGTTATTTATACACAAAGGAGTATTACAATCATATTTTGAGGATTGAAGTTTGAATTTTAAAGTATGAATTTTATAAGAACATGATTTAGAGCATAATGTAAAATGTGATGTGAAACTAGAGAATATGTGTCCATAGTGGAGAAGTACTGCAGGCAGTGTATATGTAGACTAGCTCAGGATGGCAGCCAACAGGAAGGGAGGAAAGAGAAATTGTCTGGAGCATGGTGTACAGGCACATAGAGCCCCATGTTGCTGGAACCCATCTGCTCAGAAACTACACAAATATTAACTCTGCCTGAATGTAAAGACAAACACTACCATCCTCAAGCAGTAAGTATTTCACTTGCTACATGGCAATTATAGGTAGACAATTACAGATAGTTGTTAGATTTTTCCAATAAATTTAGAAGGTCTGGGAAATACTCCCAACATTACAAATCAAATGTCTACATGCGTGAGATAAAAACTAAATTTAAATATCATCAAGTTAAACAGAAAAGAACACTATTTTTGTATGGTTCTTTAAGTGAACAAATAACTAAGGAAGAGGAAAGATTTAAAATTGGCTTCCTTTGTGATTAATGATACAGTGATAAAGTGAATTAACTGACATTTTGAGTTAGACACAAGTCAATAAGTCACTTTGTGTTTTTGTACAACATCCACAGGTAACAAGAATTGACAATATATGATTTTAGTGATAATTATATTCAAATTTATGCATACATGAACCTGGTATGTGCAAAGAATTAATTCCTTAAGGAAAAATTGTTTCACAGGAAATTTCATCTGTAGATGTATTAAAATTTATATTTCAAAATATTTTATCCACTATAATGCTCTGCCTTACCATAGGCCCACAGTGATAGGACCAAGTAAACACGGACTGAAACTGTGAGCCAAAATAAACTTTTTCTCCTTTAAGATGCTAATTTTGAATTTTTTGTTTCTATAGTGATGGAAACCTGACTAACACAGACAAAATCAAAATCACAAATAACGGACATGGTCTTTACTAGAATGGAAGCCTCCTGGAGAGTTTAACATTGTGAAAAGACTATTAAGTAGTGACAAATGTTGAAGACTGACTTAAACTTTTAAAGTTAAATTATAATGGAAAATGGAAAATAACAGATATTAAAAGATTGGAACCCTTATACACTGCTGGTTGGAATGGAAAATGCTACATCTACAGTGAAAAATTGTTCAGTAACTGCTTAAAAAATTAAACACAGGGTCACAATGCAACCTAGCAATTTTACTTTTGTGTATCTAAGAGAACTGCAATATATGTTCATACATAAAGTTGTACAAGGATGTTCACAGTAACACAATTCCATAATAGTTAAAAATGGAAATAACTATATATCAACTAAAGAATGGATAAATAAAATGTGATATCTAATGAAATAATATTGTCATAAAAATGAAGAACTAGAAAAGCTGCAACATGGATAAACATTGGGAGTAATGTACAAAATGAAGAAAGTTAGACAATTGAGCTACATGTTGTATAATTAGGGTTATATGAAATGTGTAGAATTTGACAAAATAATTGAGGCCAAAAATAGATCTGTAGTTGCTAGGGAACAGGATGAGGAGAATGAGAGGCGGCTGCTGATGGATGTGAACTTTCTTTTTGGAGTGATAAATGTTCTGAAATTAAATAGCAATGATGGTCATATCACTGAGTGCATACACTAGAAAACACTGGCTTGTAAACTTTAAAATAGTGACTAATGTAGTATGTAAAACACTTTAACAATATTGTGAAATAGGGAGAAAGGGTCTAAAGGAGTAGGGGAAGTAGGAGGGGTAGGGGAAAGGAAAGAAGGGAAAAGAAAAAATATGAGAAAAGGGAAAAATTGGAAACAAAGTCTTTGTAAATAGGGAAGGATGGAGGGGGTGAGGGGAGGGCAGGGGAATGGGGAAAAATTAAGAATCAAGATGCATCATGTAAAGGTAGAAGATCCTAAAGATGAATGTAATGTAACTGTATTGTATACCTAAAATGTACCAATAAACTTAATGGAAAAAAAAACATTTAACAAAATATTGTATTACAAATATGCTCAATTAAACAAGCTAAATGAAAAAACAAAGGGAACAAATATCTACTGACCAAAGAAGACTTTGGTCAAGAAAACATTTTTGTCACAGAAAAGGAGAGATAATTGGAAGCAAGTTTGACAAATGGCAGATGAAAGAAAGTTTGAGTCTTTCTCAGAGACAATACATGGATGACTAAATCTGGAAATCAGTGCAGTGATTCCACAGAGAGGGAAGCATTGCAGTAAATAGTGGACTTCATTTGTTCTTGATAATGTCAAATGGAGATGGTTTATAACAGTATGGAAAAATTGAAATAGTCAATAGAGAAAATTGATAAGGAAGTTACTGGGAATTCTAAATACTAGGTTACTTTAACATAATTGGCTGAAAGGCATAGATTTTTTATTGGTAGCTTTTTTTACAGTTACTTTTTTGTTAGCATATTTCTCAATAGTGTCCTTGAGCACAGGGTAGAAAGAGAAACAATATACAGTTAGAATCTTTGTGGTTGGAATTGTTTTAAGATGATATAGGAGAGAGACAACAATTTCTGCTCATAAATGGATAAAAATTATTGAAATTATGAATTATAAGTGTGAAACAGATAAAAAAATGAAAGCGTTAATTAATGGATTGAAAATGAAGAAGTCAATAGATGAGTCCTAATGAAGTCAGAAATCAGGTAAAGTGAAATTAAACATGAAAAAGAATAAAAGAATTTATGGTTTAGAAGTATAGTATTTGAATTTAAGATTTTAGAGGCAAAATTGATCTCAGAAATGATAAGGTTTGATGAAGAGTAAGAATGAACAAAGTGAAATAGATGAATTTTTATATGTAATTATTTTATGTATCTGAGCTACCTACTGAACATTTATCTAGTAAATGTAGAAGCTACCAAATTTAAGAATTGTTTTATTTTTCATTTCTTTTATTTTCAATATCCTTATGTTAACACAAATTTATACCAAAAATTAAAACTCCTAATAAGTTCAGTTTTATCAACTGTCAGGTTTATTATCCCTTGCAAAACACAAATGATCAGAAAACTGAACTTCATGTTCAAGAACTGGAAAATATTTAGGTAATGGCAATTTTTAAAGTTATGGACCTACTGTGGAAGAAACACAAGGAAAGTCAGAACCTCCATGGTATGATACATGGTTGGGAAAGTTTTGAAATTTAGAGTTAACACTTGAGAATTTCTTGGAAATTCTAAACCATGGAACTTCTTGTCTCAGGCATATGAGAGGCATGTAAAGTGGTCATGAAAAGAAGAAATATTAAAAGTGTAGTTTGTATTGGATGTGGATTGGAGGATACCTGGTGGCATAAATTTCACAACTCAGCAAGGGTCTGATGGAGAATATTTGAATACTGAGTTCTATGGCAGTTGAAGAAAGAAATATTGAAAAATGTTTTTAAAAATCATTAGAATGCAAAAAGTGAGATCATGAGGAAAGGAAGGAATTCTGATTTAATAGTAATTTTATAGAAGTTAAGTGATTGCTTGAAAAGAAAAAGAGAAAATTGACCAAGAGTCAGTTTCATCTGACATAAACTTAGTTGAACTTTCCTCAAAGAAGAATATAAGGAGGGCTGGGGATTTAGCTCAGTGGTTTAGCCGCCTGCTGCACAAGCACAATGACCCAAGTTCGAACCCTGGTACCAAAATAAAAACAGAAGGCGAAGAACATAAGACTTTAAAGGAACACCCTACTAGTGGAGGAGAGAGACAGCAGATATTTTATTTAGAATGTTTGTTTATCGAGACACTGACTAAAGATGACTTCTCAGAGAGCAAATAGCAAGGGAATTGTTCTAAGTTGTTGGCATTTCAATCAGAGGAAGCTTCAGTTCAACAACTTTCTGTGTCTTATTATGCAGCTGTAGCAAGTATTGGGGGAAAAAAACTTCATACAGAAGCAGTTTTTATAGATTCTAACCTGCTCTGAACAAAGAAGCAGTTACTGTGTCCCATAACTGAAAGCTTTACACCAAAATGTATAAGCAAATACACATTACGAGACACAGCCCACTGTTAAAACATTAATGAGATGTCCAAAAATGTGGGTTAAAAGGAAAATAAAATGAAAAGATTTAAGCATGCTGGATGGAGGACAAAAGTTCCTACAATAAAATCTCATATTTAAGCAACATTTACTGTAAATTTTAAAATTTTACAAAAGGAACAGTGTTATAAATGTCACTTTAGGATAAGACAGAGTATGAAAAGATAACTGTAGCACAACTGTGATAGCAATTACGTAGTGAAAAATTTGACTTCTTGATCTACAATTGAGTTTCAGTTTAAGTGGACCGTGATCATCTGACAAAGACTGGCCAGCTAAACATTTCATTTTTAAACTACCTTTGTTCAGATGAAATTGAGTTTCTGTTTCAGAAAACATACACCTCCTAATAACTAAGGTCTCAATGCTGTCTTGTTTTCTAAATCTAGACTGTGTAATCTAATAAAGTACTACTATAATCTTGTTCATTTAGTTGACCATTTGGCTTCTAAACATTGAACAAGTGTGATATTTTAAATCCTGAGATTTTAAAAGAAGCGCTCCCACACTTGTTGGAGGAACCAGCAAATATTAATCCTGTTCTAGCTGGGAATGTAGAGAAAAATATCAGGAAGATTACTCTATGCCTTCAATTTCATTTTTTACATGAGAGCAAAAATTACGTTTTCATCATTGATAACAAATTTTACATAACTTTGACCATTAACTTGCCAAGGAATTTAACCTTTGGACTTAATTTTTTATGAAAACTTGAAATGGGAGGAGGTTTCTATTCAAAATTGTGACATTGCTATGTTGACAGCATTATATTATTGTAGTTTTTAAAATGTCATCAGACTATTTCCACAGAGCTTTTTAAAGGACATGTTATCAAATGTGTCTAGACATAGTTTGTAGTGGGGAAATGCAGCCTGGAGTAAACTTCTAGCTTAATATTCACATAACAGTTTCATTTCTCTGTTGAATGTCAGATATATAGTCTGCCCATGGTTTCAGGTGGATAGATAAAGCAGTTGGAGATTTCCTCCATGTGGAGATGCCCGCAAGCATCCCATTCCTGGGTATTTTAGGCCCTGTGTGTCCTCTAATCCAGGCAGCAAAAGTCACTCAATCAGATTTGGAAAGTAACCTGGGGAGCTCAGCAGTTTCTCTCCTCTTCTTCCTTTTGTCAGTAAGTTTCTTTGAGGGAGCACAGAATTTGCTGTTCTTTCATACCAGAAATGTGCTAGATAAGGTTCCGCTCCTCTTGAGCACTGAAGCCTACCTTTTCCAGTGTTACCAGTGATGAGGTGAATATTTCTCTCAGTGTTTTGTATTACAGATTTATATGAGTTACATTCTCCTATGTAGGCATTACATGAAGGTAATAATTTTTGTATGTGTTCATCTCTTTTGCATTCACTGTTTAATTGGTTTGGAATGCCTATGGGGCCTGCTCCAACTTCCAAAGACTTTGAATCATTAAAATAATACATTGTTTTATTTTTAAAATTTTTCTAATAGTCTGGTTTTTAGTATTATTTTCAATTATAGCCTTCCATGGTTGATTTTATTGATATAATACACTCTAATATCTTCTTTTATTTAAATATATTAATGTACCTTTTTAGAAGGCTTTCTTAATCTTCAAGGATTTTTATTCTCATTTAATTTTTTTCTATTCTGTTTGTTTTACCTGCAGCCTTATAATAGAGGTTTTCTAGAGATGCATGATAATTCTTAGTTCTTCAATAATATTTTTGACCAAGGTAATGGAAAATGGAATGATAAGTGGGTATTTTTTATATTTAAAAACTTCACTTTGTAGTGATTGGGTAGGTAATGGCATCTCGATTGAGAGCCTAAAATACCTCTACTGTAAATCTTTTCTCTTGAGTTAGTCATTCTCTATAAATACCAATAAAATGAATGTTTTCTTTGGGTTTATAAACCCGAATGCCAGCTTCTGGGAGTCTAAATGGAATAAAATATGTTTTAGCATCTGATGTACAGTAGACACCTTATTCTCAGTTTTATTGTCTGTGGGTTTCCAGGTCAAAATTAAAAATATATGTATATACATGTATATATATAGTTTCAGAAATAATGCATAAGTTTCAAACTAGGTACAGTTAGGAGGAATATGATAAACTCTGGTGCTATTCTACTCTATTCTACCTGGAATACAAATCATCTTTTTTAACAATTTATTCATACTGTATATGATTCTCACTCTTTAATCACTTACTAGCCTGATGCATATTTGATCAACTGCCATGTGGTATCACAGTGCTTGTGGTCAAATAACTCTTTTTCCCCTTAATAATGGCCCCAAAGTGAAAGAGTAGTGACACAAAGCATTCTAATATCCCAAAGAGCAGTCAGATATAAAATGCTTATTTTAAGTGAAAAGATGAAAATTCACAATAAGAAATACAATTTTATATTAACAGTGGTAAAATCTAAAGTAATTTGTTATTGTTAATCTCTAATTATGCCTAATTGGAAAATAAAACAATCACAGATTGTTTCAAATAGGAAAAAACCCACAGTATACATAGGTTTCAGTACTATCATAGTTTCACTTGTTCTCTAGGGCTCTTTGAATGTGTTCCTTGTGAGAAAGGGGAACTACTGAGAGGACTTCATCTCCTTAGTAAGAACCGTTGCCCTTGGCAGAGCTATTACTCCCATTTACAGAACCCCTAGGATCAGTTCTTTGGGACATGAGTAGTGTTTACTCCAATCGTCTTTCCGTGTAGGAAATGTACAACAGCATGGTTAACGGGATGGAGGGAAGAAATGAACTTTTCTTTACTCACACATTCAATCGCTTCTGCCTTATCGCTTTCAACACCATCTTGCTCCACTTGTTTTCAGCATTCCCTGCTGAATTATTCTGCCAATTCTTGAATCTTTAAGTCCTGGAGTAACAGCTTGTTTGTTTCTTATTGGCTTCCCTCACTCAGGAAATTAAGTTCTGCTTTTCTCTGTTCTGCCAAGTGAATTGTCAGACAACTGACCTCTTTCTATATTCTGAAAAAATACTTGAGAGTCTGTTGAAGTCTCTCTCAGTCTTTTTTTGTGGCAGATAACTTTAAAGTTTTTAAATGTCTATTTTTAAAGACACTTGTTCAATCTTAACTCAAACTTCTTTTAGTTATTAATTAATACTTCTAAAATCAATTATTAGCAAAAGAAATAAGTACATTTCTCTTATTCCTATATCAGAGAAATTCCATAAGCAGCAGAATATTAAGAAATACTCAACCATTACTACCATCTCCCAGGTGGGAAAGTAAATGTATTTCCAGAAAATTTTTCCTAAAAGGAAAGTCTTTTATGATAAATAGTTCTCAACACAGATTTTGGAAAATCTTTAACCTTCCTACCAAACTAATTTATCCACTTACATAGCACTCTTTGTTTATGGTATTATGATAAATATCTTAAATTATTGCTAGCTCTTATTCAATCTTAAATTTTTCTTGATTGTACATTTCCAATAGTATAATACTCCTGTCTTGTACACAAACACAATCTCAAATGTCCAGACTGAGTAACCTTGTTCATAGTACATAATAATTGTTGAGCAGACTGCATCATTTCCATCCATACAGTGATTCATTAAGCATATTGAATAATACTTTTAAAATGCTACTGAACTTTAAACATATTTGAAAAGGTTAACTTTTCAATAATTTTTTATAACTGTTTATAAAGTAGATGTTAAGTGAATCAAGTTATGCTACTTCAACTGACATTTCTTGGAGAATTCATGGCAAAGACAAATTAAGAAAGTTCACCTATAGGAAGTTCAGATAAATTAAAGTATCTGAACTGCATTGATACTTTGTTTTTTGCCCTCTGCTATGTGCTTTGTTCACCTGAGACTTTTGCAAAGACTGAGCTTTGAACCTATAATGAAAAAGATCTGACAAACCTCAAGTAACTCTTCTGACAAAGGCATTTTGCTGTCATGCATATAGATTACAGCAAAAAAATGAATTCCTAAAATATTATATTTTAACATTGTTTTAGCACGATATATAATCACATTTCTATATTCTATAGGAACTTGGTAATTCTTGAATTTCACTGACCTAAAATCTCTTGAATTTCACTGCCCTAAAAGATACACTTTCACAATTTTAACTTATTATAGGTTTTTTTAAATATGCATTATTTTTTTTCCATTTCAAATTTAGCTATCAGCAAGCTTTCAGTTAATTTGACACTAGATATTTTAGAAATGAATTAGAATTGGAAGAAACTAGAAACAAAACTCCATATATGACTCCATTTACATAAAACATCCTGAGTAAACAAATAAATTGAGACACAAAACAGACTGATGGTTGCCTACGTCAAAAGAGAAGAAATAGGAAGTGACTGGTAATGAGTTGAGCTTCTCTTTGAGGAAATGAAAATGTTTAAAAATTATATTGTGGTGACAGTTGCTCAAATTTCTGAATAGAATAAAAGTCACTGAATTTTATACTATAAACAAGTACAATTTAGGGTATGTAACATATCTGAATGAAGTTTTTTAAAAAAATAGTGAACTATGACTGAATTTCTAGTTTTATTGCCAGGCATTTATGTTTCCCTTAAAGTGAAGAATAATTGCTACAATATTTTGTGGTTTGCTGTTCTGTTATATATTGATTTTGTATCACTAATTGAAATGAATTCCACGATGTATTACACTATCAACTATGCACTTGTTACTTCTAAACCTCCATTTGTTTTTAAATATGAATAAGTCAATTTATCTTAACTTCACTTAAAGTATCTAAAATTAAAATTGGTTCTGTGAAATAATTTTATTCGCTTTATTCAATATTATGGTTACTAAACTTATTTTTTGCAAAATATCAGGAAAATGGCATAGCCTGTGCTCGATACTTACTATATACAAATTATTATCATATGCATTTTCTTAATTTAACAAAATATTGACTCTTTAATATAAAATTTTGCATTAGTCAACCATCATATTGTCAACACATAGAACAGTACTACAATAATGATTTAAATGTATATGTTAACAGAATGTTTACTAAATGACAACTTCATGTCATATGAAGAAGCATTATTATGCTTCTACAGCAGCTGGTGGAATGGTTGTCTATTCTTTGATTTTTCAAACATATTTCAGTTTTATAAATTTTTTATAAAAATTAGCTTAAGAATCTTCAGTGGTTATTGTTAAAACATATATGTCTCATTATAATTAAGTAATATTTAAATCACGCCATTAGATTAGATACAAGGATTGTTATTCATATTCAGATTTATAAGACAAAACCTACAGACTAATCTCCACTCCCACTTCCCTACTAAATAAAAGGGAAAATTACTGGCATCTGTTTCTGGCCCTTCTCTCTTTCACATTCTACTAGCATACAGAAAGAAGGGAAAATATAAAAACAAAGTCAAGATTATTAGTGGGAAAAAGAAGAGGTGAGAAATCCTTCATTTCCTGACATCTTCTTGGCACTCAGGTAAAATGTGCTCTCAGTTCAGCTTGATGCTGGGAATGAACATGAAGGGGGATTAACTTCACCATGTTAGTCTATCAGGCAATTGTAGGCAAAATACAAAGCATATTTTTTCTATCAAGGGTTTGTCAACCAGTGTTCATGTATACTTCTGGTTTCTTTTTTATCAGCTTTTGAGATTAAAAAAAATAAAAGCAAGCACTAGAGTTGTCAAAAGTTAAAAGACTTGTGTTCCACACATCTCAGCATCAAAAGTGGTACAGTTTTCCTTAGTGCCTGTATCTTCTGTATGCATGATGCAAGGGCACCAGTGAATTAAGGTCTGATGAGGAAAAAGTCAAGGAATATTTGTAAATGGCTTATTTTATTTTTCATTGCTCTAGTAGTGATTCTTCAATACTAGTTTTTCTTTTACTCTTTTTCCTTTTGTATGACAGGATAGTGTTAGCATCCTTATTATGATTACTGTAATTACTATTACTCATTACATATAGTAAGCAAACAGAATGAATGCATGGGTAGAATAATATGTTCTCCATGCATACCTTATCAAATTTTCTTTGGTACTCTCCTAAATTCTAGGAAGTTAAGTAAAGATGTGATGGATCCTAGACTTTCTTATGTCATGTTAAATCTCTCCCTTTCTCCCTTTCTCCCTCTCTCTTTCTTTCTCTTTCTCTCTCATTTATATAAACTTTCCATACTATTTTTGCCAAAACGTGGATCCGGAATGCCCCCAAAGGCCCTGTGTCAAAGGTTTGATTCTTAGCCCATGGTGTTAATGGGAAATGACAGAATTTTAAGTGGGTCTTAGTGAGTGGTCTTCACAGAACTGGGAGCATGCCCTTGATTAAGACTTTAGGACCTTGGGATGTTTGTCTTCCTGCCCTGCCCCTAGCATCATAACCATCATACACTTCCATGATGATGTGCTGCCTTGCCACAGGCCCAAAGCAACAGGGAAAATTGATCTTGTAATTAAACCTCCAATACTGTAGGCCAAAATGAACCTTTCCTCTTTATAATTTGATTATCTCATTTGTTTGTTATAGTGACAGAAACTAACACAGTTTTCATATTATTTAAATAATCAGACATCTATATTTCATTTTCCCATTACATTTTAATATTTATCTATAATTTTATCATTATCAGGTTTTCACTAAACTTTTTAGCATCTTTCATCTTACATTATTTTTGTCAGTATAAGGTGACATACTTGTACTAGAACACACCTGCCTTAAATGGAAATAAATCAAATCAAAACACAAATCTTCATAAATACTGTGTTCTATGGACTTACCAAATTTAGTGTTATTTTTCCCTAAAATGACTGATTTTAGTGTTATTTCTACTATCAAAACATTTTATCCAACCAATAATTATCTCTTAAAGTTGCATTATACACAAAAATATGGCTTCTTCCTTTGAAGTTGTGAAAGGAGACTCTAAAAATCTGCCCAGAGTTCTTTCCCATTTTACCTAATTTTTCCTGGAGGTACTTACTTTTTAAAAAGTGATGGAAAGTATTTTTTGTGGGTTTTTCCATGGCCACTGAGAGCTCTTATTCAAGAAAGTATTTTCCTTTTTGTATAAAACATCTTGGAAGATACAAGGCAGAATTATTTCCTGATCCAGACAATAATGTATCCCTCTAGGCCAAACGTTAGGTAGGATTGCTGTCATCAATTTGCACAATTGGGGTTTTCTTTCACTATGATACAGACCCACAGTGTATAACATTCGCTTATACCCACATCTACATCTTCCCATTGAGACTTTTGGGGGCTACCAAAGCAAACTTGGAGGTCAGGCTACTTCAGTGCTAATATTAACACAGTTATTTTACTCTGGTTCAGGAGTATCTTCTTCTCTGACATTATCCATGGTATGGTGACATCCAATCTTGTTAGTTGGCAAGTAGGTTAAAGTCTCAAACAGAAGGTTCTTGACAATTCCAGAGATGATGATAAGTTAGAATATTGACACAGACACAGCTTTCTGTAAAAGGGAAAGTTCGAGAAACCTATATGAGCCAGGATAGGGAATATGTAGATACAGTTGGGGGTTCTGTAGCAAATGTTTTCAAGTTTCTTCATGCAAGGGAAATACAGTGTAGATAGAACCAACCCCTCTGTTTTGCCTTTTAATGATATTGAGGGTTAGTAAATAAGAGTCAATGAAACCTCCTAGGGGACTGCTTTGCTTTTCTTTGCTCTTTGCTTGTTTACTCCTCTAGACAGAAGGTGGATAGTTAAGCTTATATGAGGCTAAACTGAAAACAGTATAAATTTAATTGTTTGTCTCCTAAAAATTACAAGTAAACCTGATTGACTTACTGGTGAGAAGAAAACTTTCGTGATCCATGACCTTTGATCTGTTCTGTCTGCCCTCAACTTTGCTTCCATTGGAAGAACAGTGGTGAATGTTGTGCAGAATTTGGGGGACAGTAGGGTGTATGTTTTTGATTCTGTGAATATAGATGTGTGGGAAAGCACTTTGGGTTGATTCAAAGCCCAGGGCACCTGAGGAGCCTATAATAACATGACCCCACCATCTAGCACATGTGCACAATGGAACACAGTTATGTAAGCTTGACTTAGAATAGACAATCCCACCTGTGCAACATGGTGATGCCAGGACATGATGCAATACTTAATAACAGCCTATATAAGGGCCAAGAAATAAAGGGATGCTACTCTTCTGCTGCTTTTTTTTTTTTTTTTGGTACCGGGTACCAGGGATCAAACTCGGGTCCTTGCGCTCGTGAGGCAGGCAGGGGAACCACTGAGCTAAACCCCCAGCCTTCTGCTGCTTTTGTTGATCTCAGCTTCATGTACTTTCTTTACCCTGGGGACCTCACTCACAAATACACCTTTTTAGCCATCCCCAGGGAGGCCTATCCCTGACAAGATGCCTATGTCATAATCCTACCCAGACTTGTATGCCAAAGAGTTGTTATGGCTTGTATTTTGATGTTCCCTCAAACCTCATGTGTTCATAGGTGGGGCCTTTGGAATGACTGCATCATGAGTGTGTGATACTGGATTTATTCACTGGTTTGGCATGGTTCTGAGATGTGTGTTTGATTTACTGAAAGAGGGAAGACCCACTCTGGGTGTGGGTGGCACTGACCAATAAAATTGTAGCTGAATGGAATAAAAAAGGGAACGAAAGAAAGCTCATTGCCTCCTGCTTGTCATACCATGAGCTGTTTCTCCTCTGTCATGCCTCTCTGCCACACTCCCAGACCTTGAAACTAGCATATGATGGATGGAAACGTCTACAAAATGTGACCTAAAATAAACTTTTCCTCCTTTAATTTGTGGGTTTTGGGTCCCAGTATTGAGAATAAAGTGAAGACAAGGGACATCTGGATTCAACCAATAGATTCTTGAAAGCTCACAGTCAAAAAGAAAGAAAACATGGTCTTGTGTGTTTTACTTTTGTGGACAATTCAATGTACTATCTTTTGGCTTCTATGCATGAATGTGCATAGTGTAGTGCATAGTGAATGTGGATAGTGCAGTAGGGGTTAATGGACTATATGTTTGAATATATGTTTGAACTTTCTTCAATGTGTCATAAAAATACACCAGATTAGAAAATAGCTGCAAGTAGAAAGAGAGAGACTAGTGCGAAAAAATTCTTTGTGCTTTGTCACCAGTAGTTAGGTCATGATTTGACATGAGGGCTGCCTCCAACTCATAACCAATGCTATCACTGCATACATGCTGTTATGAATTTGGCAAATGAGAAGCCACAATCCCAGCTATCCTACCTACAATGTTGTCATACTGCTGTCAGCAGGTGTGGCTCATAAAACCTACCAAAATTTATGAGCCAAGTAGTTTTAGGTGATTGTGTCTGAAGAATCATAATTGTCTATTCAGCATTCAAGAAAAAAATTGCTACCTCCTCAGTCTGCCACCACCAAATGAGGCCCAGCACATTGTTCACCACTTGAGGAATAGAGACAGAATAAACAGATACGCTTGAAAATTTTGTTGACTAGAGCCTCAGGCAAAGGAACGCAGCCTCAACCAAAAGATGCTCTTTGGCTTCATGTACTTGACACTTTCCTCACAAGCTGCTAGGCACACCTCCTTTAAGAAAAAGCTGCAGGGCCAGGGATTTAGCTCAGTGGTTCCACCACCTGCCTCGCAAGTGCAAGGACCAGAGTTCAATCCCCAGTACCAAAAGAAAAAAGAAAAAGAAAAAGCTGCTATGCCCTTGTTGGAAATTAATATCTCACTCATAGTGGACCTGCAACTTTCTGAACTAATACTTTAATTTATGGTGAGTCTACTGAGAGTCTACATCTCGTAGGGTGTAAAACCTCCTGAGATTGAAATATACTTCTGTTTATTCAGCAAGAAACCTGTCTTACCCAAGCAGCAGTATCTTGTTCAAAAATCATGTACCATCTTTTAGAGTTGCATGGGTTCTTTTTTTATACTGAAGCATAGCTGGTCAATGACTGGGTTGGATGGGTCTTTAAAGTTTCCTTAAATGCCTGGATTGCTTACAAATCAGAAATCAGGAGCTTACCAGTTCGCAATTGCTCAAACTCAATTCTTGCTCTGAAGAATGAAAGGTCAATAAGCATGGTCTGTTCAGAAGGCAAGAATCTGACTTTTTTTTTTTTTTTCTTTTGGGTACCGGGGATTGAACTCAGGTCCTTGCGCTTGCGAAGCAGGGGACGGAACCACTGGGCTAAATCCCTGGCCCTAGATTTGTGTTCCTTTCCCAATGACCTAGATGTTTGGTCTGTCCCTGGAAAACCCCAGATTGCTAGAAACGTGTGTTCATGTGGAGGAGCTACCTCTTAATGTAAACAAATATTTGTGGAGATGAAAACCCACTGACAACATCTTCTGAAGGCATCCATGGTTTTAAGAGGCTTAAGATACAAACTCTTAACCATTCTCTAGGCTAAGGAAGGTTTATTGAAAATGTAAATGTGTGAATGTGTTTACTGGAAACAGGAAACAATGAAGCTGTATGATCTGGAGGTTAATATTTAGCAGTCCAGATTATTAAACCAGATTCATTTCACACTAAGCCCAAAGTACCATCACCCAGCAGGAAAAGTAGGTTGCAATACATGAGAAGATCATAATCACATTACTAATGACAGTTATTATTGCAACTGTATTAAAACTTCAGTCATTTAACAAAGATTTCAACAATTTTACAATAAAAGTGTTTTGTTTCAAAACACAATTGAAGTCATGTATGTTAGCTTCAAAAGCACACTCTACTCATTCATTTTCTGGAAATCAAAATACCATTGACTAGTTGACACAGAGCATCATTCTGTACAAGATACACTAATAAAGAGATATTTTAAAAATAAAATTTATTATTTTATTCGTGTTGACTTTTCCAATAAAACAAAACAAAACATTAAAAAAATAAAATTTTTATTTCCTTTTCAGGTCAAGTTATGTAACAGGCATTGGATTCATCTTTATACATAAAACACATATAAAATCAGTCAGAATATACAAAATAATGGTTTTCAAGATGTTGAACATCACGTAGTAAAGTTTAATGATCCCCAAGAGAAAGGAAACAAATGAAGTGAGTCTTGCAATTAGCCCAATTTAATGTCTGGGAGAGTTTCTAGGCCATAGTGGGAAAGAGTGTAGCCCATGTGGAAAGCCTGGCAGTCTCACTGAATAGAAGAACCAGAACTGAGACTCTGGAATGGACAAAGACACTATAATGTACAAGACAGAATACTGCAAGAGACAACTAACTGGAAAGACAGTTCTAGATGTCTGCAGAGTGCCCCTGACAGGTTTCATGTGATAAGTGATTAATGAGTACATGTTAGGAAACTACCTAAGTCCAAAGAATGCAGAGAATTGTACCCAAATCTACACAGGTAGAAAAATCATATACTTCATGGGCTTTCAGGTAGAAATCTTAGAAGATTGTTATCTTAGTTCTTTTTTTCATTGCTGAGACAAAATACCTGACACCCAAAGTTAAAGGAGGAAAGGTTTATTTAGCTCCCAGTTTGTAGAGGTTTTAATCTATATCTGGCTTGCTCCAAGGCAGGGTGGGACAGCAGACAGGCAGTACAGAGGAGAAACGGTTCATAGCGGGCAGGACATAGAAAAGCAACAAGGATCCACCAACAAGTGACCTTAGCAGCTTCTTTTTGTCTCTTTTTATATTTTATCTAAGCTACCAGGATTAGGGTGATGTCAAACCAGTTAGTGGACTGATCCTTAATCTCAGCATCACAAACTCTAGATTTAGTGACCTCTAAAAAATTCCTACCCCATGACCACAGGAAGCTTTGACAGGGCATCTAGACACAAACCATACCAAAATATTTTTGAAACATAAAGTGTGAATGAATTTATGACCAAAACTCTTAAAAATATGTTAAAGCTAGAAATGCAAGTACTCCATATAGAAAGCTGTAACTATTGAAAGGAGTGAGAACATAAAGTCAAAAATAAATATAAAATAGTACTTTTACTTATGACTTTCTGAAAGATAGTTGACAGATTAAAGCATAAATGAATAGCAAGTTTGTAAGATAGGGAGAAAACATAACAGCAATAGCATTAGTATCATGAAGGGTGAACTAGAAATACATGTTTGTAAGGATTTTATATTAGATATGAAGTAGTATAATGTGACTGGAAAGTAAACTGTGATAGGATTTTAAAAGACATTTCAGATAGCTTAAATTTACTGGAGTTCATTTTGGTAAATGTTTCTTCATGAATCAGCCAGCATTTAGAACCAGGAGAGATACAGAGACCTCATATCAACAAGGACACATTACATTTATAGGCGCAGAAAGGAAGTGGCATAGGTTAACCATTTGATTGGTTGTCAGTTAATATTTGGCTCATTAGAGCATGAAGTGATGAGGCATTTTCCTTCTATGGACATGGTCTGATTAATTGATAGGATTGGCTGAAGCTCAGCTGCTATAATAGATTAAGACTCAGCTATTTGTTCAAATTTGTCCTTGAACTAGGTTGCAGTTTGTTTACATCCTAACTTAGCTTATACATTTACTAAAGAAGAATGAAAGCATAGAAATAGCCACAGGCAAGGTTACTTTATGAACTTAATAATGTTTACTACACATACTGAAAAAATAATGAAAAAAGAAGTGCTATAGCTAATAAGCCAACAGTGGAGATCAAAATGAATTACATAAAATATCCAATCAATCAAAAAGAAAAGACAGAAAGAGGGAAGGAAACAAAGAGCAGATAATAAAAATATAGAACTAATATCAAATAAAAAATTATTTTAATTCTTTCATTGGTACATTTTTGGTATACAATACATTTACATTTATCATTGGGTGCTTGTACCTGTACATGATGTTTCTTACTTCATCTTTTTTTCCCTATTACCTGTGCGCCCTTCACCCCCTCCATCCTTCCGTATTTACATAGATTTCGTTTCCATTTTTTTTCTTTTCTCATAATTTTTCCTTTCCTTTCTTCCCTTTCCCCTTCCCTTCCCACCACCCATACACCTTTGGACCTTTTCCTATTTCAAATTATCAATTATTCATTTTAATGATTTTAATCCTTATTTAGACTTTCAGTTTCACACACTAGAGAAACTATTTGGTGTTTACACGTGTGTCCTATTGATTTCACTTAAGAGTATAGCCTCAATATGCATCCATTTAGCTGTAAATGACTCTAGTTTCTTGTTCTTTATGACTGAGTAGTACTTCATTTTATAGAAAAACCACATCTTCTTTATCCAGTTTCCAGTTGATGGGCACTTGGGCTGTTTCCAAGCTTTAGTTGTTGCAAACTGTGTCGCTATAAACATGGGTGCACATATATCGCTGTGGTATGATTCTTTTAATTCTTTGGGGAAGATACCCAGCAGGGGAATAGCTGGGTCAGATGGGACCTCTAGCCCTAGTTCTTTGAGGTATCTCCATACTGATTTCCACAGTGGTTGCACCAGCCTGCACTCCCACCAGCAATGGAGAAGGGTTCCTTCCTCTCCACACCCCAGTAAGCATTTGCTATTGGTTGATTTCTTGATAGCTGCTATTCTTTGTGGGTTGAGGTGGAATCTCAGTGTTGCTTTCATCTGCATCTCTCGAATAACGAGTGATGTTGAACATTTTTTCATATATTTATTTGCTGCTTTTACTTCTTTGTCTGAGAAATGTCTGTTCATTTCAGATGTCCATTTTTGAATTGGGTCTTTGAATTTGTGGGCTCAGATTTTTTTTCAATTCTTTATATATTCTAGGTAGTAGACCTTTGTCTGAGGTACAGCTGCTAAAAGTTTTTTCCCACATTGTAGGTTGTCTGTTAGCTCTGTTCATGGTTTCCCTTGCAGTGAAGAAGCTTTTTAATAAGGTGAGATCTAAGTTGTTGATTTTTTGTGCTATTTTCCGTGCTACTGAGGTTTTGTTCAAAAAGACTTTGCCGATACCAATATCTTCAAGAGTTCTACCTAACTTATCTTCTAGCAAGTTTAGTGTTTCTGTCTTAATATTTAGATGTTTAATCCACTTCAATCTTAGTTTAGTGCATGGTCATAGGTATGGGTCTAGTTTTAATCTTTGGCAGGTTGAAATCCAGTTTTTCCAACAGCATTTATTAAAAAGGCTATCTTTCCTCCAATGAAGGTGGTTAGCTCCTTTGTCAAAAATGAGGTGGCTGAGTATGTCTGGAGTTGTTTCTGCATCTTCTAATCTATTCCACTGATCCTCGGGTCTGTTTCTTTGCCAGTATCATGTTGTTTTTATCACAGTAGCGTGGTAGTATACTTTCAAGTTGGGGATTGTGATACCCCCAGCCATGTTTCTGTTGCCTAGAATTGCTTTTGCTGTTCTAGGTATCTTCTGGTTCCAAATGTATTTTTGGATTGTTTTCTCTAGTTCTGTGAAGTATATTGTTGGAATTTCAATCAGCATTGCATTAAATCTATATAGTAGTTTTGGAAGTATGGTCATTTTCACTATATTGGTTCTTCCTACCCAGGAACAAGGGACGTCTTTCCATTTTCTTACATCTTCCTTGATCTCCTTTTACAGAGTGCTGTAGTTTTCAGCATAGAGGTCTTTTGCTTCCTTTACTAGGTTGATTCCTGGATATTTCATTTTTTTGGATTGCATTATAAAATGAATTTTTCCCTAATTCTTTCTCAATGAGTCTGCTATTTGTGTATAAAAAGCTATTGTTTTTTGAGTGTTGACCTTATATCCAGGTACTCTGCTTAATCTGTCAATTAGGCCTAGAAGACTTTTGAGTGAGTTTTTTGGGTCTTCTATGTAAAGTATCATATCGTCAGCAAATAATGACAGTTTAACTTCTTCCTTTCCTATCTTTATTCCTTTTATTTCTTTCTCTTTTCTAATTGCTGTGGCTAATGTTTCCAGAACAATATTGAACAGGAGTGGTGATAGCAGGCATCCTTGTCTTGTTCCTGGTTTTAGCATGAAAGTTTTCTGTTTTTGACCATTTAGTATAATTTTGGCCATTGATTTTTCATAAATAGCCTTAATCCAGTTGAGATAAAGACCTTCTATCTTAAATTTTTGTACCATTTTTATCATGAATAGGTGTTGGATTTTGTCAAATGCCTTTTCTGCATCTATTGAGGTGATCGTATGATTTATGTCCATGACTCTGTTAATATAGTGTATTACATTTATTGATTTTTGAATGTTGAACCAACCTTGCATCCCTGGAATAAATAGCACTTGGTCAGGGTGTATGATCTTGATGATCCACTGTATTCTGTTTGCCAGTATCTTGTTGAGGATTTTTGCATCTATGTTCATTAGAGAGATTGGCCTGTAGTTCTCTTTTTAGGTTGGGTCTTTCTCTGGTTTTGTAATCAAAGTAACACTTGCTTCCAGGAATGAATTTGGGAGCCTTGCTTCACTTTCAATTTCCTTGATAAGTTTAAAAAGTAATGATGATAGTTCTTCTTTAAATGTCTTGTACAATTTAGCAGTGAAGTCATCAGGACCTGCACTTTTCTTTGTTGGTTAATTTTTTATTGCATTTTCAGTTTCACTCATTGTAATTGGGGTGTTTAGAATTTCTATATCTTCATTTAACTTTGGCAATTTGTATGTATCTAGGAGTCTGTCCATTTCTTCTGTGTTTTCTATTTTATAAGAGTACAGGTTCTCAAAGTACGTATTGATGATCCTCTGGATTTCTGCTGGGTCTGTTGTGACTTCACCTTTTTCTTTCTTAATTGCATGGATTTGAGTCTTTTCTTTCCTTTTTTTTGATAAGGTTGACCAAAGGTTTATGGATTTTATTTATTCTTTTGAAAAACCAAGTCTTTGATTGATTTTTTTATATTGTTCTCTTAGACTCCACTGCATTGATTTCTGCTCTGATCTTTATAATTTCCTCTCTTGTATGAGCTTTGGGTTTGTTATCCTCTTCTTCTAGGAGCTTGAGGTTCTGAATTAGGTTATTTATCTGAGTTCTCTCTGTTTTCCTAATATGGGCATTCACTGTTATGAATTTCCCTCATAGACCTGCTTTCATTGCTTCCCATAGATTCCTGTATGTTGTACTGGTGCTATCATTTACTTGTAGACACTGTCTAATTTCTTCTTTAATTTCCTCTGAGGCCCATTGGTTGCTCAGGAGGCTGTTACTCAATTTCCATGTGTTTGTGGGAGTTTTGCCCTTTCTTGTGTTATTGATCTCCAATTTTATTGCACTATGGTCTGATAATATACAGGAGGTAATTTCATTTCTTTTACATTTACTTAGACATGTCCTATGAGCTAGCATGTGGTCTATTTTGGAGAATGACCTGTGTGCAGCTGAAAAAAATGACCTGTGTGAATTCTGATTTTGTGGGGTGGAACACTCTGTAAACATCTATTAAGTCCATTTGTTCAATAGGTTGGTTCAGTTCTAGAATTTCATTGTTAATTTTTTTGTCTAGATGATCTGTCTATTTGTGATAGAGGGGTATTGAGGTCCCCCACTACA
>NW_004624745.1:7648279-7667987 GCF_000247695.1 Heterocephalus glaber | reverse complement strand
ATAACAGTCTAGGTTGGAAGTTATTTTCTTTTAGGGCTTGAAATACTTCACTCCAGGCTCTCCTTGATTTGAGGGTTTGTGCTGAGAAATCTGCCGTAATTCTGATGGGTTTTATTTGTAGGTGATTTGTTTCTTTTCTCTAACTGCTTGTAGGATGTTATTCTTCTGTTGGGTTTCTGGAATCTTGACTATTATATGTCTAGGTGTATATTTTTTTTATCATGGCTAGTTGGAATTCTATATGCTTCACTTATCTGAATGCCCAATTCTCTACCTCTGTCTGGGAAGTTTTCTAATATTACTTCTGAGAACAGTTTTTTTTATGTCAATTGTACTTTCTCCTGTTTTTTTGTGAACTCCTATTAGTCTTATGTTATTCTTCTTTGCATCATCTAGCAGCTGCTCCATTGATTTTTCATGATCCTTTACTCTTTTTAAGAAATCTCTGTTTTCATGGTCATTAGCCGCAATCCTGTCTTCTATATCTGATATTCTATCTTCAAATATTCTCTTAATCTGCTATGTATGCTTTCAATGGAGTTTTTAATATCCTGAATATCTGTTTGAATCTGTTTCATGGTTTCCATTTCTTTCTTATGCTGGGCATTCATGGCTTCCAGCATGTTTTGATCTCATCTAATTTTTTTTATCTGTTTCTGTTCTAGAGCCTCTAATCATGTCTTTCACTCTGCTCACCATCTCTGTAGTTATCTGGGAGAGTCTTTCTTTCTGTGAATTTTTCTAGAGCCTCATTGGTCTGTTTTGTTGCTTCCTGTGCTGTCAGTTCAGGATGTCCAGGTACTGGATTATCAGATTTTTCCACCTCGTTTCCCCTAGGATTTGCTTTGTGTGGGGTGAAAGTCTGAGTTTGTGCCTTGCTTAAATATCTTCTCATTTTTGTTTTTGGTACTGTCCTTGGTTTAATTCCTGGGTTGATATTTCAAAATTGCTTTATGTAAGTATTTTTGTTGTTTGTGTTTAGTACCCTTGTGGAATGATTGCTTTTCAGAGGTGTCTTCCAGATATAGCTGGTCTTTAGGTTTTGAGACTCTAATGACTCTGAGACTATCTCATTTTCATTTTGCCAGGAAGGCAATCACAACATCTTAGATACAATCAGCAACACCATAGCATCAAGCACAGCTTATAAAATGACAATTCATGGTAATTATTAATCTATCTCATTTAACTGTGTTAATTAAATCAAAATCGAGGACCAACCCAACATATGTTTATAGTGAATAAACTCTTCAATATAGTAACTTTACCCTTCAGGATGGGGATTTAGGAGGAGTTGGGGAGGGAGGGACAGATATTTAGAAGGATCAGGAAAGATTAGTGGTGAAGCCAGAAGACACAGGAAAATCACACAAACTGTAAGAAACTGTTGAAGGCAAGATGAAAAGGCAGAAGGAAAGAACAAAGATGTGAACAGAACCACTTAACACCAATAGGGAGGCTAGATACCGTATTTACTTTCCTTTAAGACTAATGATAATCGAGAGAAGAAAAAAGAAAAGAAAAATAAAGGAGAAATCTGAATTTGGTCAAAAAAGGAACAAAAATGGAGATGAAGAGCAATGTAGGACAGTGAGAGAAGAGAGAGAGAGATAGAGAGAGAGAGACAGAGAGAGAGAGACAGAGAGAGAGAGGAAAGAGAAAGAAAGAAAAAAGAGAAAAATAAAAATTTGAAAAGAGTACAAAGAAATAAAAATTAAGAATTATAAGAGAATTTTTTTTTCTTTTTTATAAATAACAAAAAATAAAAATGAAGGGCCTCTTTCAAGGTATGTCTCTGCTGTCACTGTTGACAACGTGGGCAGCCATGTGCAGATACAAGTCAATGAGTCTCAGCAAGCCAGTAGCAGACCTGTGAGATTCAGGCAGATTTCTGGCTGCACATCCCAAGTTGAGCTCCCTGTCTTCCTGCAGTGTTGAACTCTGCAAGGTTCTATTGCAGATTCCAGTTGCCCTTCCCTGAAGATAGTGCAGGTGGCGATGGGAGGTGATGATCCCTCCAACTTACCACGTAAGGTGGTCTCGTGTGCCTTTATTGCAGAGATTCTCTTCACTTTTCCACTAAGCTTCAGTATTCATCAAGGAGGCTGAGAGAGGCCCTCTTTCTGTTGCTCACTTCTGCTCTATCTTCTGGAGCTCAGGACAAGGGTCTTTATGATCCCCTGTGCCTCTGTAGTGTGGAACCAGGTAGCAGCACAGCCAGGAGGCCAGAGGCAGCGGGGGGATGACCGGCCCTGAAGGCACCCGAGCAGCTAAGAGGAGCACGGGGACAGAGCAGGGGCTCCAAGCCACACTGGTGTCCTCACCCTACCCCTCAAATGAAAAAATTAAATGCAATTATATCCATAGACACATGAGAAGTAAATAGTCTAAATCATTTGATTAATATCCCTTTTCTGAGAGGCCTTATAGCTTTGACTAGTCCATTCATTCCCTTCATCATGTACTTGTGTCTGTTCTTTGACAAATAAGACGTGGTTTAATTCATTTTTGCCTATCTTCCTAATACATAGGCACAGCATTCTATTTGATCCAATTCTGCTCTGCACATTTTTCACAAAGGAATCAATTTATACCAAAATCTCAATAAGTATATAGCACATAACATATTGGAAGTATTGTGAGACTTCAGAAAAAAAAACAGAATAGCCACATGAATCTCTGAACCTTATAGTTGAATAGACAAGTCAATACTGGAACTGATTCCTAAGTACTTGATAATATGAGAATGTGGCCTAAAAGTATAGGTGAAATAAATAAAAGTGTGAAGGATATAAACGCATAACATTAATTTAAATAAAAGAGATTTTTATCCAAGTTTGATGATCAGTGATTCGGAAGGAAATGGAAGCCTGGCAATGTTTTTCATTGAGTATGTATTTTTTGAGATTAAAGGGCCTTCAGTGAAGATCATTGCAGAAATTCAAGAGGTAAAATATACAGAAGTGAAAGTCGAATATATATTTAGAGATAGAATGTCAAATTTAGCATTTACTTTCTTTCAAATCTGCCATTACATTCAAATGAAAATTTATCTTTTTTTTTATTTAAGATGAATGTGGGTATCAGTTTAAAGAAGTGGACATCAATAAAGCATTATCCCTGCCTGTCTGTCAACAAAAGGAGACTTATTCAGGTATTATTCTTTCATGTCAGAGAGTTTCCTGGCATCTTACTTCAAATAGGAAATTGTTTTCTCTGGTAAGCTGGAATCCAGAGTTTAAATATTTCTTGTTTGGCACATTTAAAGGAACTTCCAAAGTGAAAAAAAAATCACTTAAAATTACACAATATATCATTTTATTCTTTTAAAATTCTTTTAAAATTGAAGAAATGCCCAACTACACATAATGTAACTCAAGTTCTTATGAAGACCTTGTGGCGGGGAAAGATATTTAAGAATATCTGTAATTGAAAAGACAGACAAAATGGAGTACAAAAATGCATTCCTTCTTTATGTCTTATGATATTACAGACTTAATGCAATACAGGTTAAGCCATGTTTATGGCAAGCATGGGAGTTTTTCATCCAGATTTAATACAACAAAGGCACATATTGTTTTCTTTAAATTATAAATAAAAAGTGAAAAAACTGCTGTTAAATTAAAATACAAAATAATAAATACATTAGATAAACATGACAAAAAAAATAATGATATTTTGTTGGTTTAATGCTAGCTTAATTCTATCTTAATTACTAAATTCTAAGTATGATAACGACAATAGTTTTAAACAAAATCATGAATTTAAAATAGAAAAAACTGTACCTAGGAAAGACTACTTTGCAGGGAATACACTTTTATATTTTTGATTTAAAACACTATGTATTTTCACATTTTTTTATGAGGGACCTTTATTATTCTTTTAATATTTCAAAACATCTTCATGGAATTCTTTGTTAATGTACTTATTTGAAGAGTAGTAAAAGGTCTTTAACTTGAAAATTTCTGATTTATTGTACTAATCTTAAGGTTAAGTGTATGAGTAGTTACAATGGTTGTATGCTTTCTAAGAGCCACTTAATGCCACCCGATAAATTAATGGCCTAAAATCAATATCTATCTAATGCACTGTTTAAATTGTGCATATTTCATTAATTTTGAATTAGTTCAACTAACTTAGAGACCTTGACCAGTATTGAAAGTGAAAGCATCCTGGCTAATGAATGATTAATTTCCTTGATAGTTTCAGATCAAAATAATTCCTAATTGTCACGTTCTAAAAAGGTCAAATACCACTGAAAATATTTATCTATGAATATATACATTTCATCTCTTTTTCACTATATTTTCAAAGCTGTTATTTTTCTTTTCAGATTTTTTGTTTCTCCATCTTTTAAAACTAATTCTTCCATCATCTTTTTGGTCCACTATTTCTAGTTCTTTTGTGTCTTCAGGGGACATTTTCCAAAGTTTTCCTTGTCTATATATTCAGTCTCTACTCTTTGTTCCTTTCACCTTAGCCAACCTATTTGTTCAAGCATTTTTGAGTCCCTAAACAATTTTCTCAACCTTTTGTTACCATATTTCTTTTGCAAATCAATATAGAGGTTAAATAAGTTAGCACTGCATAAAATAATTCTCAGGTTTGAACCCTGGCTCTAACAATTGCTAGCTGTGAACTTAAGCAAGTTACTTATTTTCACTGTTTTTCAATAAATAGATCTGTAAAACAGCATAACAATAATTACTTCATACGTTTTTGCAGGTTAAGTGGAAAAAATACAATATAATTTTGACTGGTTCCTAACTTTATTTTATTTTTTTCGAGTACTGACAACTGAACTCAGGACCTTGCTTGCCAGGCAGGAGCAGTACCACTGAGCTATATTCCTGGCCCAGTTCCTCACATTATACTAATATTTGTTATCATTCTTCTCACCAACATGATTTACATATAAAGCTAGACTTACAGTGTTCACTCAGACTATCAGTTACACCAAACCTGTTTTGATATGAATTCTGTACCCCTCTGTTGAGATCATTTTGAAGAAATCATTGATAATGTATGAAGCACTAGAAAATCTGTGCAATCTCTCTTGATAGCATAATTTGACATTGCATAACAGAGGGTTTTTAAAAAGTGTTGAGCCTTTGTATTACAATTTTGTTTGCTGGCTTTTATTGTAAGGAAATATTCAGATAAATGATGAAATTAAATAGACACATTTATTTTTAAAAACTGTAAATTTCAGTTTCAGCAGTGACTAAAAAATGATGAAAATAATATGAGTATTATATTAGTTATCTCTGTTTAACTTCATTGTTTACCATAACAGAGCAGATACTGCTGATGCTCAACATCATTCCCTACCATTGCAGGCCCCAGCTACTTCTCATTTTGGCTGATCATCCATTCCCCTCAGCAGAACAGGAAGCTTCTGGTAGTGAAGGCTTTCTTCCACTTACTATTTCCAGTTACAACATTTTCCTTTGAGCATAAACCCTGTGTGAATAACTGATTTTACCAGGACAAGATATGACACTCCTTTTCTTCACTGCAGGCTTACCTCGGATAGTGTTTGAGTTTCGTGCTTTCCTTTTGGATCACAGTGCATATAGTTCCCTTCTGACATCCCCACTGAGTTTATTTCCTAACTCCATCCTTCTTGGCTTGATCACTTTGACACATACCATTCCTCTAAGAATCATTTCACCACGTATCCATGTCTCTCTATGGCTTTTCTTCTTGAAAGCCTAAACATAGAAAAGCAATATCATTTCTTATTGTTCTTGAGTGTAGACTTCAGTCAAGTGGTTTTGGGGTTTTAGTTGTCCACAAAATATAGATGTGGTTACCTGTGGGCTAGTAAGTTGCCTCTGCTGGTTGCAGCTGCACCCTCTCACATGATGTGGATTGAAGGCTGCAGCTGCTTTTCAATGGCTCCACTCTGCCCCATTTGCTGTATCCTGTCTCTCCAACCTTGTCACCTAGATGTCATTTCAGTGGATCACAAAGAAGAGGAAGGGGAAGAGCAAAAGGCCTCTCCATGTATTAGAACTGATTCTCCACTGTTGCTGACACTCAATGGAGAAAGCAAATGACAGCCAGCCTGCACTGTAGTTATGATCATAAAGCACATATACTGTGCTATTTGAAATTTTTATATCTTCATTCAGCTTATTCTGAAATCTTTTTCAAGAATATCTTCAAAGGGAAGATAAAAGTAACAGTATTCCCAAGAGCGTTCTCATAGAAGAATTCTGGAATGTGGTAATTGTCTGCCTGATTATCCCTCTGACTACAGTGAATAAGTTCCCTTAGAGAGTAGATCAGTCTTATTAATTATTGTGTAGAATTTATTCATTCATTACTCAAACATTCAATAAGTACCATAAATATCAGTCATCCTATGAGGTGCTTTAGATTTCAATTTCAATCCATTTTCCCATTTGTGTTTTCCTTCTCTATTTCATTTGAGCTCACATCTGGTTCACTTCTCTCTTTTAAAAAGATGTCACATTCATTTTTCTGTCAAATATTTTGAAGTTATATTACAAATCTTACTCCCATCACTTTGTTCTCCATTGTAGGTACATTTGAACAGGCTCTTGTAAGTTCAGCAGTCATATTAACTGACAAGGCAGAGGCAGGAGTAATTAGAGCATGAAATATATACCACAGGGTCACCTTACATCTCCACTGTAAATCATGGTTCAAAACACTGACTCAGCCACATTTTGATAGGAAGAACTTCAAATAATTTTCTTATCCTCAGAGCAACTTGCCCCTGAACTTACAAGTAGAAACTGTAAATACTGGAAATATATATACAATGAACATCCATTTGGGTTTACATTTTCCACTTTTTTCAACATAATACTTTATTGAAAAGTCACTTTGGTTTATGTTCCACTTTTCTAAGAATAAGAAATAAAAGCATCATGCCCTTATTTTGCATGTATGAAGCAGAATTTTTTAAAACCTCATGCTACATGAGAAAAAGCAAATTCGTGTTTATTTCTGTAGTTTTTCTTATTATACATCTAATATTTATATGTTTTATTACTTTATATTATATATCTATAAATAAACCTTTCAGAGTGAGGCTACTTTTAGAGTTAAAGAATGAAAGATAACTGAAAACTCATGTAAATGACTGAAACTCTGGAGATGGTGCCAAAACATCTCACATTCTCTGTTGAAAAGCCTTGGAAGAAAAGATGGATCACGGTCACTCGAATTACCCTCTAGAGAACATTCAAACTCTCCCAGAAGATCTCAAAACCTATATATAGTGTATCTTTTCCTATACATACATACCTATAATAATATTTGGTTAATAAATTAAGCATAGTAACAGGTTAACAAAAGCTGATGATAAAGCAGAACAACTATAAAATATACTATAATAGGAGTTATTAAAAGTTATGCAGTATTTATTTGTGGAATTTTTCTTTCAATATTTTCAGAATTTCACATGTGTGAAGAGGTAGAGTAGTGAACTGTGGAAAGCAAAACTGCAGCTAAGAGGGAATGAACTGTTCATATCTCTCTCAACGAGATATATAAGCTGTACTCTTAATTGCAATAATTTAATAAAACCCATAGTTATAGTTTCGATTTTCCAAACTGAGTTTGCCCAGGTAAGCAAAATTTTTTAGTGTATATTAACTGTACAGCAACATTAATGCAAGTGACAAAATTTTTTAGTGTATATTAACTGTACAGCGACCTTAGCTAATGCAAGTGACATTAGCTAGTGGAAGGGCATGAAGAGAAAATAGAGTTCAATGTATGTTGAAGGCTTGAATGAAATTAAGCTTTTTTTTAATGATCATTAGCTTGATCCTTCCAGTCAGCTGAG
Organism: Heterocephalus glaber; assembly: GCF_000247695.1. Next base: position 7,660,162 of record NW_004624745.1, on the reverse strand, counting down.
GAAGACATGATCAAATGTTCACTCTAACAGTTTCCAAAGTGTGAAATGCCTTAACTCAATTACTTGTTCCTTTTGTTCTCTACTTGAGAGTACATAAAAGCAAAAAGAAAAAAGAAAAAGAGAAAGAAACTGAAAAAACAAAGGAAGTTATATAGAATATCCTTATTCATTAATATATTTAAAAATCTTATTTTCTGCGTTGTTTGCACTTTAGCATGCAAACATAAAAAGCAAAAATATGTAAATAAATGAACTGTAATTGGATTTAAAAAAATATTTCTTGAAGTTGCCATGACTTATTCTAGTATTCCAAAAATAATGCTGGAAAACACATTTTATCTTAAAAATATATTCATTTGGGGACATTATTTTAATAAATTAATAATAGACTAAACTTATATCCTGCTTTAAACTTACAAAGTACTACTGTATGATGTGAATAAGCATGACATTATTATCACAATATTTTTATCATCATACTGTAACAGAGAAAATATAATTAGAATATAATTTCTGGAGGAGCAGAAAGAAGCCAGTTACTATGATTTTATTGCTTTATGTATTAATGATACATATTCATTAATAAAATATAGCACAAAGAAAAGTAAATTGTTAAATATGAAAACAGAACTACTTTGAGAAATATGTGAAAAAAATAAATATTTCATCTTGTCAGAAAACATTTATTGATTATTATACTGTTGAAACTTAAAACATGAAGTTTAAATTACAAGTTCCCAGAGATTCTTACTTCACTAACATGAAAAATGAGTCCTAATCCATGAATATTTTTCCCTTTCATCAGTATAATTATGGCATTTTCAATATTTTTACAAGTTGATATGATTTTATAAGTAATTGATAGTTTTTATCTAGTTAAGATATTAATTTTATCATCAGAAACATATGTCTCAGCATTTCAGAAGTGTCCAAAAAATTGAAAGATCTAATGTAACTTTTTTTATATCTTGTTAGATACACCAACATGTGAGACTTCAATAAACCATCTTTCAGATATCTTAACAACTTTCAACATTGAGTCGGGAAAATTTTCAGTGATATTTAGGTGATCTATAAATAAAAAGAAATGTTAGAAAAAATATGATGAAACCCTAAGAAATCAAGAGGATATCTGTATGTCCATTCAGTGGCATCTTATAGTAAGGGCTGCCCAAAGATTATTTAATTTTCAAGAAGAATGAATCTTTTCTATATTTGGTAATTGAATAATGCTTGGACACAATGAAGTTATATATAAATTTGTAGAATTCTGTACAGTAGAAAAGATGTAACTATGTATTATGGTTTGATTGCTTTTAGAATTTGAACTTGGATTGTATTCAATCTAAAGATTTTTTTTTCTAATGCTCTATTGTAAGTGCCTTTCTTAATAGACTGTCAAAACACTTGTTACTCAAAAGTTCTTGGAATTAGCTTTCCCATTTTATTGGTACCCTCCCCTCATAGTATTAGTTGAATAAAATCTTTGATATGTGTTTATTCTATTTTTACTCAAAGGACATATCTTTGTATTTGGAAAAAGATAATTTGACAGAACAAAATTCAAAAGAAGGACATCCCCCCCACCCTGCGCAAAAAGAAAGGCTTATTTCATGGTTCTAGAATTTAAATAACATTTTAAAGGAAAATTCAGTCTAACCACATTTATGTTTTTCTTATTTAAGCTTATATTTTCTTTAAGATCAGCTAAAGCATCATTTACGGTACCATTACTTACTATACAGTATGTCCTAATGTCATTGGTAATCTATTTCTTATCTATACATATTAGTGTTAACAGCTTATTCAGTTTACATTTATTTTGCCTTACAGAGCAAAAAAGAACCTAGAGATGAAGAGGTCTTACTGAAGGAATTTGATTGCTTCTAGGAAGCAAAGTGAATGTCTAGCTGAGAATGTAGTGCTGTTGGCTACAGCTCTTAAGAGCGGTATTTCTTACTCTGTCAGGTAAGTTCAACAAGGTAGAAAAATTATGGTCTACCCTGGAGGTTCTACTTGTAAAAAATGTTTACTTGTAAAGCTATTTGACTGCACTTAGTGCACTAAAGAACAGTCTTTTGACCTCACGACAAGTACAGGAGGGACAGAATCAAATGTTCCATTCAGAGGGCATGACTCCATGAGAGTCACAAGCCAATGTATCAGACGTACTCCTCTTTAATTATCTAAGAAAATCTCATTGTTAATTTTGCATTTATTGAATCCAGTATAGAGACAGTTATTTGGAGAATAAACAACAATGAACATTTGTGTAATGCTCCAATACATTAAGATTAACTTGAAAATAATGAATAGGGTTAATTTGTATATTTACAAATTGTAAATTTAATAACTTACTTCAGTATAGTTCCATACTTCATTTGTAAAGAGAGTCCAATAATACCTATTTAAAAGTACCCTTGAAAAAAATAAAAGTACCTTTGAAATATATTTCTCTTAAGATATAAAATTTGAATTATTTCAAAATATATTATAAGCTATAACATCATTACAATTCATTCTAAATTAACTCTTAGAAATTACTGATTCAAAGTTGCACATTCTTTTCACTGTTGAATGACTCTAAAATTGGGTTATCTATTAAAATTGCTGAAGCATCTGAACTCGTTTGACAAATTTTGTAGTTCTTAATGGCGTGAAATATAACAATATTTCAATGATGAATTCTAACCTTAAAAATATGACAGTTGTTACACAGTATGGATCTCTATGGATTCTACCCTAGTCATTCTATCAATGGTCTTAAGATTTATTTTGTTACCTCTGTGCAAGGTAATTTCACAACTCATATTCTAACTCAGGACTGTTATGAAAGTGAAAGGGGATGCTAAGAAAAAGTATGCCAAGATAAAAGGTAACACAATGTCCTATTCTAATTAAACTGAAACTCTCTTTCCTGAAAAATAGATATATGCAGATAATCATAGTAATGCATATCCCAAGAGCCATTCACTGCCTTAGTGTTTACACATAAACTCACACACAGCCCATCAAGTGATATTGAATTAAGAATAATAAACTGAGATGGGTGTGCTAAGAAATCTCTTTTTTTTTTTTTTTGAGTAAAAGGTAATGTATGTCCACTCTGGTAATATGATAAAAAATGTTAAAGAGGTTCAGGGTAGGGAATATAGCTCAGTGGGGGAGTACTTGCCTAACATGCAGAAAGCCCTGGCTTCAATTCCTAGTACTATACAAAATAAATAAATGAATAAGTTCATAAATATATTTTTCAAATGATGTAAGCATACTAACCTATTAACTTTTAAAAATTATTTACTGGAGAGCCAGGGATTTAGCTCAGTGGTACTGGTTGGTGACTGACTCGCAAGTGCAAGGTCCCAAGCTCGATCTCCAGTACCCTTAAAAAAAAAAAAATTACTGGAGAGAAATCATCTTTATTTAACTATTCATTAATTAAGTTAATTGTACATATTTTCTTTACAAAGTATTTATAAACTGGGCAAATATTTAAATAAAAATAAGAAAGAATAAGTGAATTTTGAATGATTGACCCAATTTTCCTTCCCTTCTTTCTTTTCTTCTTTCCTTTCTCTCTTCCTCCCTTTCTTCCTTACTTCTTACCTTCTCCTTCATTTGGCCTTTTTTTGTATGAAAAGGAGAACAACTTTGATTATGTAATGACTACTTTAGGGAGAAGATTAAAGATTTGAAAGGTTAATTTGTAAAGTACTAAGGACATTAAATAGTGATTATTGTTTTATAAATATAATAACATTTTGTGTATCTATTAAGATTTTGGCTCATACAAAAATCTACAGAATAATAATCTTCAAGAAGAAACTACTGACAGTAATAGGTATGATGAAATTTGTTGGAAAAATCAAGATGTAGAAAAAGGATGATATATTTAAGTACTTAAGAAACTGAGTCTAATAAATGCTCAAAATTATGCTTTTCAGTCTAGGAAGAGGAGACATTTAATGCATTTTATTATATTTCTTAATGTTATATGCCACATCACCTTTTTTTAAAAGGTGGTAATAGTGGTTTTGAACTTCATTTATATATGTATGGGTATGTCTAATCTTGTTGTTGAATCAAAATATTTTATATAACTATAGAGACATGTCTCTCATAAACAGTTAAGTATGGTTCAGTAAATACTGAAAAGAGGCATTATTTACTATTTTACATTTAGTTGAAAAATGTGAACAAATTTTAAAAGATTGTATTTGATTGATTCTGACTTTTTGTCAATGGTAGAAATAATAAGATAAAAATATCTGATCAATTTTAAATTTTTGATGAGTTCTTAGAATTGATTCCCAAATTCTCTGTATCTCTGAATGATTTTTTAACAAGCTGTTTCTTGAGTTATCAAATGGCAGTTTTCAGGATTCAATAGTTTTTTTTTTTTTAATTAGAGTTGGACTATATAATGTAAAAACCCCTGGATAGGGAGTCTGTAGATCAATGTTAAAGTCATAGTTCTTCACATTCTTTCATTGGTCAGTACCATAAAATACTTTCAGATGTACATTGTGACCACAAATATCAGTTATGTAGTCAATAAAACAGTCAATACTACAACTGGTTCCATGAAAGACAAATAGATAACTGAAATACAGCCTTCAGGATATTGGAAGGTATTTTAAACCTTTCCAACATGGTAACAAATTGTATAAGGAATGGTTCCTTTGTGGAAGCAGCTGTGTTAGTTACTTTTCACATTGCTGAGACAAATGCCCAACACCCAAAAGTTAAAGAAGAAAAGGTTTATTTTGGTTGACAGTTTGTAGAGGTTTCAGTTCAAAGTTGGCTGGGTCCAAGGCAGGGTGGCATGGCAGAGGAAACATAGTTCATGGCAGGTAGAAGGCAGCAAAGCAGAAAGTGAGAAGCAGTGAGCCTCTTCTGTTCCTTATAGCTTATCAAGAATACTCACCATTTGGGTGGGTAGCACTAACACCCAGGTTAACAGAGCCTTAATCCTAGCATCACACCACAAATCAATCCCAGCATCACACCCTTAATCTCAGCATTACATAGCCTAGATACAGCCACTCCTGAAAAACCCTACCTATGACTGCATGAGGCTTTGGGGGCCATCTAGATATTAGCCATAACAAAGACCTAATTTGTCAGTACCTTAATCTTGGACTTCTCAGCCTCCAGAGCTGTGAAAAGTAAAATTCTGTTATTTATAAAATTTATAAAATTTCTAATCTCAGGTCACAATGATACACATTAATTTTATAATTGATAAGTGGTATATTATAATAAAATATGTGTGTATAATTGCATAAGATCCTTAACAAATATATTTTGTAAATATGTTCGCACAACTTGAAGTGTGGTCTGGTTTCACTAGCATCAGCATTTCCTAGGAGCATATTAAATTGCTGAATCTCAAGCAATCCACAGAGCTTCCAAATCATAACTTGCAGTTTGACAATATTCCTTGGTGATTCAAATGCACATTAATGCTTATGAAATTTTGCTACAAATTATGTTGGAAGAAACCTGCCTCCTCACCACCAAAATGTTTTCATTATTACTTTACTTGTATTCTTAGCACTACCATAGTCTAGTTTGGGATTTAATAGGATATCAAGGAAAGTATACAAGGTGAAATGATACTAATCTGAGCTAGAAATTTTGAAGGTATGTAATCCTATCAGAAATAAATAAAACACATAAAATAGACTAAAAATAGATTATTGTTTGATTTTTTATTTCTCATTATCATAAAGAAAATACTGCTAATATGCATATAGATTTTTTAATAATGCTGAAAATTGTTAAGGATATTACTGATGTTTACTTAAATTGAATTCTTTATTCTTCTGATCACAAGAGAGGTTTACTGTATATTCCCAGTTGTCTGGGAGTCAGTTATGCTTAACAGATTTGTTTTGATCAGTGAAAAGTGCTTAATAAAGATGTTACTTCCAAGTGAAAGCCAATGATTACCTAAATCCCACCCTCCAGCATTCATACCATAACCACATAAATGTTTGTTACAATGCAATGTCAAATACTTTGTGTCTCTTGTTCTATCCAAATAATACACTGTTATTTATAGTTGAATGAATGTTACCATTTACTACAATAAATTGTCATCATGGATGTCTTTGCTGAAGGAAAGCAACCAGGTGTGTTAGAAAACATATGAAAGAGGAGTGACCAATGAAGCTATTTTCCATAAGAGACAAGGAAGGATAATCCAAGAATACCCAAAGGCTTTAACCAGTAACAGATAACCTTCAAATAACTAGACAAAAAAATGTAAAATAGATGAGAATTGGGATCTAATTTAGGTTAAGAGTCTTCTATGCTAAAGAAAACATTGGGCATTTGTTATTAGTGTGATTATTATTGAAGTACAAAATATTTGGAAAATACAGTTTTAGAATGAACTAAAGAAATAACTCCATTTAGCTTATTTTTGAGCTAATTTTTTAATAACCTAGTTCATAGCCTAACTAATTATATTACTTCACTATTGCTATGTACCACATTGTTGCACAGTGATACTTAAAAAAAATCATCTCCCAGTTTTTTATTGGTTAGGAAATGAATACAGCATGGCTCTGTTCTTCACTCATGGTCTGAAATCGGGTGCTGCCTAATGCTGCGGTCTCATCTGAAGCTTAAATTTCTTTTCCAAATTGATGCAAGCTGTTGAATTCCCTTCTGTTGGAGGATAGAGCTGAGATATCAGCTTTCTTGTTTTCTGTTAGTCAGAGGTGGCTTTTCTCAGCTTTGAGAGACTTTCTGCTGTTCACTTTCCTCTCCAAGTCATGGAAATTGTTCCTTTCACTTTTGAAAGACAGTTTCTACCACTTTGGCTTCTTCTTCCTCCTAGATTTAAAGAATTCATGCAGCTCAGAGCCCCTTTTATAAACCCCCCTTTACACATTTGAAGTTAGCCAATTAACATAACTTTGGTTATTAACCAATTAACAATATACAGCAGTACCTTAGTTCACGATCTTAATTTGTTCTGTGATTTTGAAAAAGATGGCCATATTTGTGTTTGTGTGAGAAAGATGCCTGCCATCATGTTTTTCACCTGAGGCAGAGTTTGCAAATGAAAACAAAATTTTACCAAACAATTCTGTTTGTGAACCAAACTATTTGCCAAAAAAGTGTTCTTGAACCAAGGTCCCACTGTATTTGTAAAATCGTATCTGTTAGCAGTGACATTTAATCAAGATAGTAATACCCCTTAAAGTCCTCAGGTTTCGAAGTACACTGAAAAAAATGAATGTATGAGTCATGCAAAACAAACATTGGAAATCTTTTAAGTCCACCCTAGAATTATATTTATGATATAAAGATTGTTAATATACTTAATATGGGAATTATTGAGCATAAATGAGAAGGTATCAATGTATGATAGTGTGATCTCCATCTCATTGTATTTTCCAGTATAACTATCTGACAATTTTTACTTCAGATATTCTGCTACAATGAATTAAGTACATTTTTCACTTTAAGAGTTATTTTGAAAATTGGTATGGAAGAAAGGGTATAAAATATAAAGGCATTTATGGGTTAAAAATGAGGGTTTTTTTTTAAATAAAGGAAATCTATAATCTTGTGTGTTCCTATGACTGGCCTAGAAGAATGTCTGATCTCTTGCAACCAAGAAACGTCAGACAAAATTTTGATTATATAAGCAAAAAATTTACAATGCAAAAAACCAGTACCTATCTGGTATTCTTAACTAAAAGTGAGAATGTGAATTTTAAAAATATCAACACTAAAATTGAAATGGGGGAACTTGCATAGATTTTAGTGTATGATTACTTAAATCATTACTCGTATTCCTTAAAATTTATGCAAAAGATTTTTGTTTTAGGAAGAAAAATTCTTCCCCTGAAAGTGTTAGCATCCCTTTGCTTTAAGATTCAAATAACTTTGTTTTAGGTAGATGACTTCCAAATAGACATTGATTATTTTCAGACTAATTTGTGTCACCTCTCATACCTCCCTGACCCAAAATTAAATAACCCAGATTACTCTTAAAAGAAAGAAATTGATTTTATAAAATGGAGTACTACTCAGCCATAAAAAATGAGAAATTAGAGGCATTTATAGCTAAATAGATGCACACTGAGGCGATATTCTTAAGTGAAATAAATAGGACACACATGTAAATACTGAATAGTTTCTCTAGTGTGAGAAACTGAAAGTGTAAATAAGGACAAAAAGGTATAATAGATAATGTGAAATAGGAAGCAAAGGGGCAAAGAGTAAGGGGAAGTGGGAGGGGTAGGGGAAAGGAAAGAAGGGAATGGAATTAATATGAGAAAATGAAAAAATGGAAACAAAGTCTTTGAAAATAGGGAGGAATGGAGAGGTTGAAGGGAGGGCTGAGGAAGGGTGAAAAATAAGAACCAAGAGAGATTATGTAAAGGTGCAAATTTCCAATGATGAATGTCATTATATTGTATACCTAAAATGTACCAATAAAATAAAATTTAAAATGAAAGAAATTGAATCATGACCCAAAAGGAGATAGAATAAAAACCAAAATATTTGCTAGATTTTTGCCCATTTATATCAGGTAATCCTGATAATGTCTATGATGAAGAACTGTACATGTGTTATTCAAAAGAGAAAATAAATCATAATAGTAAATGGGGTTAAATTATGAATATGGGTGATAGTTGAAGCAATGATGCGTAAATCCAATAGTGTACTTGGTGGATAATAAACCGTCAACTTAGTGTGTCCCTATATAAAATAATACTGAGAAACTAGATCTTAATTGTAGAATATTGCAGGAATAAAATTAAAATGCTTAGTGAGATAAGTTGCCTGCATTCATTCATCCAAGCTAATTGTGTTTTCAAGAAAGGCCCAGAGCATACTGCCCTTTATCAGTGAATTGAGATTGTACACGAGGATTGCCCATTCACCATCATAAATGGAGAAATGTACAATGGTGAAAAGAACGTCACTATATTTAGAAAAGAATGTCTTCTAAATACTGTTTTTGTCAGGCCCGTCATTGAACACATTATCTCCTTTATTTCAGTATTGGTGATGATACTGTAAAGTGGCATAATAGATCAATTGACAGCATTAAATTGGCATCTGTAAAATGAGTACTTTTAGCATGGCCCACTGTAATACTACAGCAGTAATCACAATAGTTTGGACAATACAGACTTGATTTGTTAAATGTTCCTGGTGTTCTCAGGAATGAGAAAGATGGATTTGATAACTTTGTTATGTGACAACTATGCTACACAGTTCTATACTTCCCTTAACAGAATTATATTTCCCAGAGTTCCCTTTTTTTATGTTTATAGGTAGGACAAGAGGACAAGAGCAAGGAGTAATCTTACAGACCATACATTCATAGTCTGTTGACTTACTTCACTGGCAAAAATTGTCAGTTGAGTCCTCATTTGCTTTACTTTCTTCCTGAATCTTCATTCATCTTTGAATCATCAGTTATATGTAGAAAGTATGTATTCAACTTCATGACAAAGGACTCTATTTTCTATGGGATGCCTTCTTCATAAAGTTTAGAAACAACAAGAAAAAAAATCATGTCAAGCTGTTCTTCAAACTTTTAGTTGAAGTTTCAACCTTTTAGTTGTTTTTATTTTCTTTGTATCTTCCTGTGGACATGGCCAGCATTAGACACAGAAAGAGCCTTGCAAAGACTGCTTACTCAATCTTCACAATTTCAGAACCATTTTTCCCCAAAAAGTATACCACTGGATCTGCTCTTTTGACTGTCTTGATAGAAACAATGAGAACTCAAGTAATATTATCATACTGTATATTACAAAAGAAAAAAATAATATATCCAAATGTAGAGTAGACACTAAAGGAAAAGACAAAGTTGGATAATCATGGGTCTCTAATTTAATTCCCAGTTGTGAACTAATACATACTCTCTAGAGCCTCAGATATTAAGGACAAAATGTGTTTCCTTGAAAGAAATTTCTAGAAATTCTGTGTGTTATAAACAAATATGTAATAGAAATTGTAAATAGTTACATACTAGAAAAGTCTTTCCAGCTTTCCTCAAAGGGAATTTTAAACATTTTCTAAATTAATTTGCTTTGGAGAAAAAGAAATATTCAGACTTTTAAAATTTTACTCAGTATAATGGCTCTGATATGACTTTTACATAATCCAAAATGAAGGCCACTTCTCAAAGTGATGGTCTTATAGAGATCAGTTGGGAAACAGATGCTAGCCTGAATTCATTTAAAAGTACTTGTGGTAAAACTGCAAAGCAACTTGGATATTATCTCCACAGATACTTAGTACATAGTTGAAATATCCATACTCCACAACTGGCAGAATCTCTACATTGTTTCCCTGGCCCATGGAGTAAAGGCTGTTATAGAACAAGAAAAAAAGTAAAGGACTGTAAGCCCATTTTATACAGAAAAGAGAGAAAAAAAATATCTATATGGCAATCCCAACATTTAGGCCACCACCAAAGACTTGACATATACAAGAAGACATTCCATCTCACTCACACTTAAAATACCACTTGGGTTGATGAAATTCAATAGAATAAAAAGAAATGTTTGTAAAATTAATTAGAGATTACTTTCAATTGATTCAGAGGTGGTCTATGTACTGGGAAAGATAAAAGGAAAATCAGTAGCTGGCATAAACCTGATCATCTGCAATCATCTCATCTATATATCAATCAAGAAGGATACCAGAAAGTTTGTTTCAATGCTATGGGAAAGAAACACATCTTCACCATATTACCTCAATAATATATACCTTGCATTCCATGTCAAAAGATAGTACACAGGAACTTTAATTCTTTCACCATCCCTCAAAACATATTATCTCACAATATTGATAACATGAAAATTGTTTCTGGTGAGCAAGGTGTAACAAATATGCTTTAGATGTACTTCTAAGATATATTTGGAAAGTAGTGGGAGATAAACACCATGAAATTTTGGAAGAGATGAATGTTAAGAGATCAACAAATATTTCCCTAAACTAATGTCTGTCTAGCTGAGTTACCAATTTCCAATTACCAATACCAAACTCTTCACAGGTTACTATTTCTCAATACTCACTGAATACCAGCTGAATACCAGCTGAATATCTATTTGATGGCATTCTACTATATTGACTCCCTTTAACCAGCTGTAGGGAAAAATTAAGATAATAATTTATTGTCATTTAAATACTGATTCCAATTATAGATGTTTTTACCTACCCAGAATTGGTCATATTCAGTAGTTTGACACCATGGTATTCACATATCACTGCTCCTGATGTAAGAACCATTTTATAACCAAAAAAAGAAAGGAATTTGCTTAGTATCATGCAATTCATTGGTGTTACTGTGAATTTCATCACTAGAAGCAATTAGACTGAAAAGGCATTGGGATACCTGGGCTTGGCTATGAACACCTTTAATCCCAGCTGCTACTGTGGAGCCTGAGGCAGAATTGAATTCCAGCGCAGCATAAGAAATGTGGAGATATTTTGTCTCAAAAATTTAAAAAGTAAAAATAAAAATGGCTGTGGATATAGTTCAGGGGTGGAGCAATTACCTAACATGAGGAAAGCCTAAGTTTAATCCATAGTACAAAACACACCAAAGAGAGGAGGGGCAGGAAGACTCGACTATAATAATGGCTAGACTACAATTTATCATGCTAAGGTGACTGTATCAGAAAAAATACAAAAATATTTATAATACATGTAAAATTTTTATATTCTGATCTTGACTTGGTATATATTAGGTTATAGCAGAGAAATCAGTATACATTTTCATATTTTTAAAAATAGATTGAAATACATGTGTCTAGAAATTTTAGAAATAGTCACAATGTTACACAAAGACTTGCTGGAAAAAAGGTAAAAGCTTTTTTAAAAATATATTTATTT
>NW_004624745.1:7589372-7633434 GCF_000247695.1 Heterocephalus glaber | reverse complement strand
AACATTAAGATTCCACCTCACCCAGAAAGAATGGCTGCCATCATGAAATCAACCAATAATAAATGCTGGCAGGGCTGTGGGGAAAGAGAAACCCTGCTCCACTGCTGGTGGGAGTGTAGACTGGTGCAAGCACTGTGGAAATCAGTATGGAGATACCTCAAAGAACTAGGATTGAAAGTCCCATTTGACCCAGCTATTCCCCTGCTGGGTGTATTCCCCAAAGAATTAAAAGAATCATACCACAGTGGTATATGTGCAACCATGTTCATAGCAGCACAATTTGCAATAGCTAAAACTTGTAAGCGGTCCAATTGCCCATCAACTGGAGACAGAAAGAAAATGTGTGTTTTTTTTTAAATAAAATGGAATGCTACTCAGCCATAAAGAATGAGAAATTTAAGACATTTATAGCTAAATGGATGCACATTGAGGCAACATCTTAAGTGAAATAACTAGGACCCACATGTGTAAATACTAAATAGTTTCTCTAGTGTCAGAAACTGAAAGTGTAAATAAGGACTAAAGGTATAACAGATAATGTGAAATAGGAAGAAAAGGGACAAAGGGGAATATGAAGTTGGAAGGATAGGGGAAATGAAAGGGGGGAATGGAATTAATATGAGAAAATGAAAAAATGGAAACGAAGTCTTTGTAAATAGGGAGGAATGGAGGGGTTGAAGGGAGATCAGGGGAATGGAGAAAAAATAAGAACCAAGACAGATTATGTAAAGGTGCAAATTTCCAATGATGAATGTCATTATATTGTATACCTAAAATGTACCAATAAAATTCATTTCATTCATATATATATATATATATATATATAAATATTTACCATGTTGCACAATAGATCTCCTAAACATATTCCTCTTGCCTAACTGAAATTTTGAAATTTTGTATCCTTTGGCCAATATCTCCCCTATTTTCCCACTCCCTGGTAACAACTATTCTATTTCTATGAGTTCAAAATTTTTAACTTCATATATAAATGAGATTATGTGAAAAAAAAAGAATCCAAGTATTTGACTATCCTATTGTACATCCCTACCACACCTTGTTATTCTATTGTTTCTTGAAATGTTTTGCTTTGTGTTAGTCTTTGAACCCTCTTTTCATGCGACGGGAAACACCAGAAGATGAACCATGATTTGATAGGGCTGAAGATTAGATCCTAAATATCTAGCATAGTGCCCGATATGTAACCTGGGATCAACTAGTATTGGTAGAATAAGAAATAGCTTAGAGTATTTTTAAAAACAATGGTGCTATTTCTAGATTTCTGAAATTACTAATTTGTTACTGAAAAATACTGTAGACTATAAAACGTTGAGCTCTACATTTAGCCCTATTGATTTTGATGACCACAGTGCAGCAAATGGAGAATCTGATTACAATAGCTGCTCATTAAAAAGTTATAAATGCTTCATTAGGCTATAAACTTCTTCATGAGGAAATTAAGACCCAGAGTATTTCAATTCCAAGGTGTTCATGAATCCCAGGGCTAGTTGTTGGCTGAACACATTTATGCAATGATTTACAGAAGAATTATATCTTTTTTTTGTTTCAAAAGAACTGTTGCTTTTTGGCCAATGTTATTATAAGTATTAAAATCAATTTTAATAGATCTCTTGTCAAATTTTGATGCATATATTTTAAAGAATTAACTTTATAATGGGTCATATTTGATGCAAATGTATTTTACTAAAGAGTAAAAACATTTAAAAGTTAGAAAAATAATAATCAGTATTTTACACAGAAAGGAAAAATGTTTTCAGGAATAGCTGAAACCTCAAAGGACAGCAAGCACAAGGCCTCAGAAACATCAAATGTAGTTGTGTTTATGCGCTCACTTCCCTGTCCACAGGGAGATGTGATGGACCCAGGTGGGTGGCATCCACACAGTCCTGGGCTGCTAGTGATGAAGGTGTAAGATTGGGCACCTTTTCAGCAAATAGCAAACATTGTACCAAGGACCAAGCAATGGAGCAAACAAGAAGCAAGCCAGCTCCATTCCCAAGAAAAGACCAGATACAAGGCTGTGACACAGTGGACACTTTGAACTACTTTTCTGCCTTAATCACAGCAATAACTTAAAAAACTGCCCTGCATCAGCCGACAAAGGAACCTTTCAGTGTAACATAATCAGCAAGAAAAACCAGGGTTACTCAGGGACCATCCAATACTACCCCTCCCAACAAGACCTTTAGCAGTCATCCCTTTCAAGTAAGATTAGTATTAAACATGTTCCTATTCATGTTTTCCACTGCTAAACATGTTTTTGAGCTAATTTTAGCCCCTGTACCTTACCGTAGGCCCTTTTGTGCACTTCCTTGTAGTATCTAGCTTTAGGAAATCTCGTACAACAGCTAACAAAGAATAACCATTACCAATACCATCATACTTGGTATCTGATCACCTCAGTCAGCTTCTTCATCAGCTTTGTCTTCGATACTTTAGGTGATGGCCTGTTTACAGGAAGAATTGTGTTGTCATATTAGATGTATGCCTCTTGCTTTCAATGTTTCCTCAGTAATGTTTTTTCATTCCTTGCTTCTTGTCCTTTCCCTGGATATAAACCCCAATTTTCTCACTCATTCATTCATTCATTCTGCTCATGCAGAGTTGAGCCTGATCTCTCTCCCACAGTGCGAAATCCTAGTGCAGTCTTGCCTATGTCTGTTAAGATGGTCCTCAGTAAAGTCTACTGTGCTTTAGCAAGTACAATTAAATGGTTTTTTCTTAACATCATCAAAAGATTCATCTTCTTAATTGTTTGAAAAGTAAGAATTTATCTTATTATGACAAGTATATTTATGTGTACTGAATTCAAATTGGTAACTTCTATATTTCACAATCCACTCATTTCCAAAGAAGTAAAAACCTACACCAATGATTTCAAAATCAATATTCCTAATACTAAGGAATGTTGACAATTGTTTCCACACTCCTGCCTCTTAGTTTTGAAAGTCACTGCTTGTGTATACAAGATAATTTCATGTGTCTCACTAACTATGTGCTTGTGATACTGGGCAAGAATAAGATAGCTGAGACTTGAAGGAGACCAGCAGAAATTTTATCCAATATCAGGGATCATCCCAATATCTGAAGATAATTTGAAAATTTGGGATAAAGTGAAAATTAGAAAAAATAGAAAGCAGAGAAGTAGATCTTTTGCAGAAGGGAAAGGGACCAAGAGATGGGAAGGGGAGGCCGGGGCAGTAAAAGAATAAAAAAGAACTGAATGAGCTATGGACATGTATGAACTCCTCATGAGGAATGTGGTCATTATGTACAAGAAAAATGTGCTCATAAAATTAGAACAACAAAAAAGTGGGAATAAAATATACTTCTAATCTCAAAAGGCTTATGAGATAGGGAAGAATAGAAAACTACAGGAAAGCATAAAAATGATTTTTTTTTACATGGGAAATTTACCTTTCTTCCAGAAACTCCCTAGGTTTGTCTGCTGCTTTTAGTGATAGAAACTTGCCAATTTTTTTCTCCTTATCTCAAAATAATTTTTAAGATACAAGATATTATTCTAAAAATATAGAAACATTCCATCACAAACCATCAATTATAAAATGGTAAAGATATAAAATTACATGCTCTTAGAGAAATAAAGGTTATTGCAAGCACACTCATCTAACTTATAAAGTTCAGTAGTCATGTATTAAAATAAAATAAAATCAACTGATTGAAAATTCAACTTCAGCGTTTGCTTGCCATGACGTCATTTGAAAAGTCTCAAGGACATGGTCTAAAGACCTTTATTTTCCCAGTTGACTTTCTGATCTTCTGACTAATTGAATGATTAAATAGCTATGCTGATATTAAGTGACAATACAGTCTACAAAGTGGTGAAAACAAAACATAAGGGATGTGTTTACTTTGTTTTACAGCTGTCATTATAAAGATTTATCCATTATTAAAATATTTCAGCTACCAACTTCATTAATAACAACATATGGATAGACTCATTAATTAATAAAATAGATTTTAATATCCTCAGTCCCCCCAAAATACACTTAAACTCCAGAACTAATCTGATCTATTCCAAAACTTCAAATTGGCAAAAGTAAATAATTCAGTTAGTATCATTGTTTCTCTAATGCCACCATTGGCATTAAATAAAACTCATAAAACTGTAGTAAATCTTGGTTAATATTTTTGCTGCCACTACTAGTAAGATGTAATTATTCTATGAATCTGACCTTTGGTTCACTTTAGTATAAAATGTAGATCACAGTGCAATTAAAGTAAGAGAAATCTATAATGTACTTTTATTCAACTCCACACAATTATTAGTTCCTATCAAATAGGAAATTGAATTGAAATCATTCATTTTATAGCATTTTATTATAGCATTATGGATTTCTGAAGAAGCTATTATATTAACACCAAATCTAGTTTTAAATTTCCATATATGCTTTTATTATCCATAAAATTTTCAATTAATTTTATTACAGCTCCATTAATATAGTTCAAATTATTTTCTGGATAAAAGTAATATAATAATTTTGACTGAAAAAATAACTTATCCAAACTTCCATCAAAACTTGAAATAACCAAATCTCAGAAAGCCCGCAAAAATGACATAGAAAATTTATATGGATGTTTAAATGATGATATTCAGAAATATTTTAAACTAGAAGCCCTGTAGATTAATTTTATGAATGGAGATCATTGAATGTATGTTACTAAAAATGGCAATAATAATTATTTATCATTTGACCTTAAGAAGAGCAAAAATTGAGAATCTATAAAAATTGATTACCACATACAAAAAGGCTTCTTTACTTAATCTCTTTTTTCTATGACAGCACTCCATAATTACCAGTCTAGACTCAACTTTGGCATACATATAAATATAACAATTCAAACATGACTTAACTCAAATAGTTGTGAAAGCCAAACATTTGAAATTTTAGTTAGTTCTTTATTTTTTTTAGCTGCTTATTATAAGGGAACAATCACTGATCCAGGAATTAAAAGGATTGGGCTCTCTTTTGGTCTCTGATATTTAGTGACTTATGTGATTTTTGAGATAAACTCCTAAGAAGACTTGGCTTAAAAGCTCCAAAAATATGTTGAGTCAAAATATATATTTGATTAATGCAGATAAATATTGTGGAAAACAGATTGATAGAATAAAATGAATCTTCTATCTACGGTCTCTGCATCAAAAGATTCAACCAACTACAAACTGAAAATATTTTAAAAATATTTTTATTGATATTGAATAGGTAATTATTTTTCTCATCATTCCCTAAACAATACATCATGACTTTGTATATTGTATTTTCATTGTATTTATATTTTGTTACTTTGTAGGTATTAAAAGTGATTTAGAGATAATTTAAAAATAGAGGAAGCTGTGTATATGTGACATATGATTGATATGCTATTTATATAAAGAACATTGGCCCTTGTGGATTTTGGTATCCACTGGAGGATCATGGAACCAATCTCTCTCACATACCAAGGGACAATTGTATGAGTTTTCTATACTATTATTATACTACCTTCATAATAATTTGCAGTGTTTTAGCATCTTAAAACAACACATTTATCATCTCATAATTTCTATAGAGTAAAAGTCTGGTTACAGTCCAACTAGGTTCTGTCCTTTATGGTCTCAGGTATTAGCTGTTGCTGTGATTTCCTCAGAGACTACGCTAGAGAAGAATCTATTCCCAGGATCATCATGCTCTTGTCACAGTTAATCTCGATGACTTTTGCAGTGGCGTCCTCATTTCCTTAGTGCATGGTAGCTAAGGCTTGCCCTCATCATTCAGCGGCCACCTTAACACATGGCTCTCAATGTAAGTTCTCTCACAATATTGCTTTCTTCTTCAAAACTCCTGCAGAAAAAGAGCACAATTTTAACAGAACACTGACTATACACAATACCAAGGCTGGTGTAGATTAAGGTCCTCTTACCTCAATTAGAAAACTTCTGTACTCAGTCATCTGTCACTTGTAAAAAACAAAATGGTAGGATTTTGGGCCCAGATGCAGTCTGCTTCAGGTAAATTCACATTGCTTAATTTTTGCCTGAATTTTTCTGTGAAAATTTCTCTCCTTTCCCCCTAAAATATTGATTTCAACTTGACTATAATGCATTTTAACCCTTTCCTTTAGAAGTGACATGTTTTTTCCTGTAAGAAACAACTCAGGACAAATAAAATTATTCACTTGTAGCACTCCCTTCCTGTAACTCTAAGTGCAAATAAAAATGTTTTACTAAGCTCCATCAGGGAACAAAGTGTTCTTCTAAATTAGATTTTCAACATTATCTAATGTTTTCAAAGCCCACATAGTTTGGCACTTGTTCTTCCCTGTTAAAATAGAAAGATGTGAACAAATGTAAAAGTAAAAAAGAACTTTCAACTTTTTTAGCCTGAACATGAATTTTATGCCTCATGTTCAGAACAGCAGGGTGACAATATTTTTGAGATGAATTACTGTATTGATTTTTATTAGTATATGTTTCTGATACATAATAATCTATTTTAGGAAATTTATATAATATATATCATATCTTAATCAATAAAATTGATCAAAGTAATACTTTTGAACCAAGAGTTGCTAGTGTGATCTGACCTAAAGGCAGAGTAGGCTATCAGTAAGTGGACAATTTCTTCTCAAAGCTTTGTGCAGTCAGTCATAGCTCATTTAATGCCCAGTTCCTACATTTAGAAGAAAAGAATAGGAAAGAAAATGGCTTAATTGCATAAGTCCTCATTCCTAAAACAACTTCATACCTGATACAAAATAAAACATAAAACATTAGATACCAACTATTCACATACAATTCTATTAATAATAAAAAACTGGAAAGGTATTACTTTTAATAATATTTTCATTAAGCATCTATTATGGAATAGACAATATTCTATATTATATGTGGAACTAGAAAGAATACTTTAACTTGAATACATAACAATACAAACAAGACTCATTTGGTGTACTATGATGTATTCCTATTACTAAATGTTAAACAATTATTATGCTATTTAAAGAATTTCTGATAACATTGTCAATAAATTATTTTAAATAAAGGGGATTGAAATTCAAAGAAACATGGTGTTTAATTACTTTTCTCTCATTGCTGAGACAAAATACTCAAAACCCAAAGTTAGAAGGGAAGGAGTTTATTTGGTTTACAGTTCCTAGAGGTTTCAGTCCATAATTGGCTGGCTCCAAAGCAGGGATGGCAAATAGACATCACAGAGGAGAAACAAAATGGTGTGCACAAGGTAGCAAAGGTAGCAAGGGACCATACCAGTGTCTTTCTGCTCCTTTTATCTTATTCAGACTACTGGGATTAGGGTGGTGCCAAACCAATGACTCACGTGTAGTGGTTTAGTAACCACAGGTCCTTAATCCTATCATCAAAAAATTCTAGATTTAGCTGCCTTTGAAAAGACTGCATTAGGCTTTGAGGGAATATCTAGACACAAGCCACAACACATGGATAAACTGTAGTATATTTATACAACACAATGTCATAAAATACATATATGACTAGATTGACACGTATCAATTTGGATAAATCTTAGCTATATAACATTATGTATAAGAAATAAATTACAGGGGAATACAGGCAACATAATCACACAATGGTATGTGGTAAACATACAAAAATCAAGTATAGGAAAAATAAATGTCAAACTCTGGCTAAAGTTTAAATACATAGGAGAAAGAATGATTTGGGAGAAAAAAAGGAGAGGTGTTTAAATCATTTCTGTACCTTTTTATTTCTTCAGCTTATGTGATAATTGAGGTATAAAAGTATTATCTTGAAATCTGTATTATAAATATTTCATGATTGATATTTAAATCACTAACATAGGGGTGAAAGCAATGATAGGAAATAATATGGAATAACCATATATATAGTTTTATTTGTTTAATGGTAGAATTTCTATATATTTTAACTTTTCAATTTTGAGTTTCTTTTCAGTCAACTTGCAGGCATTACTTTTATAATTTGAAAAATACATCATCATTCATAATAGTTTATGTGAGTCACTTTTTTACACTTCTAGTCATTTACTTACCCTACTTGAGTTTCCCGATTTTTGTTTTGTACATATATTCTATTAGATCATTTATATGTACATGGTAAATGTAAATTTTGAGATGCATTAATCACATATGCCATTTCATAAACCTTTCTTTCATATCTCTATAATTGGACAGTAGTTTCACAATTCTCCATTTTTTAAATTTCCATAATTTACCTTTAATTGTTTATAATTAATTAATTAATAATTAATTATAATTAATTAATTATTAAAAATAATTGTGGCAATAATGTAATCATCCTTTCTGCTCTGAAGATAGACTTCATTCTCCAACAGCTGCATGTAAAATGTAGATTGGGATTACTGTGTCTATACAACATACCTAATTTCTCCAGTCTCTCATATCAGAGAAGTGATAGAAGAAAACACTACAAAGAAATTATTCTTTTAGAATGACCTTTTCTAGTCTGAGGAAAATACCAATGATAATATACATATGTTTTCAACAGCAGAATTAGTAGTAGGAGCTGGTAGTTATTAATTCAGAATTGTATTTAAAAATTATCATCAAAAGGAGCTAGTTACAGCTTGTTATTTTGGTCAATAGTTACACTTCTTTTAATGTTTGTCTTTTCTTCTTCCTGAAGTAATGGGCTACTGAAGCTAAAAAAGCCACATCTGAGAGAAAAATCAACTAGCTTTATATTTCTTTATAGACACATTCTTTGGCAGAAAATTAGTAAAACAGTGACTATTAAATCTTGAAAGATAGGTAGCATGATCCATGAATATAACACCTATCTCAGTAGTCAAAAAGAATTACAACTGGCTAACACATTGTGTCATAAAAGACTCTAGGAATATTAATAAAATGAGTACTTCTCAAGAAAAATCATTGGTGTTTAAATTTAACCATCTAAAAGATAACATAAAGATATGAGGATGCAGAAACATTGGAGATTTATTTGTAATGACCAAGAAATCCACTCAATATAGAACCAGGGAAAACTCTGGAGAGAATGTGACTGGATAATATAATATTATGATTACTAACAAATTAAAAATACTACAAGCAACAAAATTAGTGATCAATAGGGAAGATGCTTAGGAACCACATATGCTAAGTTCTTGACATCCTTCATTCAAGGGAGTCTTTATTTTAAACATGGGTGTGCATTTATTACTGTGGTATCATGCTTTTAACTCTGGGGAAGATATTTCTAAAGGGAATAGCTTGGTCAAATTGAACCATTAATTTTAGTTCTTTGAGGAGTCTTCATACTGATTTCCACAGCAATTGTACAAATTTACACTCCCAGCACCAATGAAAAAAGGTTCCTTTTCCCCATAGTCTCACAATAGCACTTGTTATTGGTTGACTTCTTGATGATAGCCTTTCTTTCTGGAGTGAGATGGAACTCAATATTGTTTCAATTTTTATTTCTCAAATGACCCAAGATGTTGAATATTTTTCATATATGTATTTGCTGTTTATTCTTCATCTGAGAAATGTCTATTCATTTCAGATGCCTATTTTAAGATTAGGTCTTTAAATTCTGAGAGTCTGATTATTTTTGAGTTTTTTATATATTCTAGGTAACAGTCCTTTGAGGAATAGCTAGTAAAAAGTTTTTTTCCAAGCTGTGAGTTGTCTCTTCACTCTATTGGTGGTTTATTTTGCTGTGTAAAAACTTTTTAATTGATGTTGTTTATTCTTTGTGATATTTCATGTGCAATTGGAGTTTTGTTCATAAAGTCTTTGGCTACATTTATGTCTACAAGAATTTTACCTGTTCAATCTTCTAGCAGATTTAGTGTTTCTGTTTTAATATTTATATACATTTCAATTTTAGATTAGTGCATGATGAGATATGGGTCTAGGTTTAATGTTTGGCATGTGGAAATCCAGTCTTCCTGTTACCAGTTATTGACAAGTCTATCTTTTTTCCAGTGAAGGTGTTTGGCCCCTTTGTCAAAGAAAGGTAGTTAAATGTGCCTGGGTTTGTTTCTGCATTTTTGGATCTTCTAAACCGATCCTCAAGTTTGTGGGTTTTTTGTTTTTGCTTCTTTTGACCTGACAAACGGCTTTTTAGTAATATTGAATGTGTGTATGCTGTATTGTAGTGCACTTAACTATGTAACACTTCCATGGTTTTTAAATCTAGAAATGGTCAATTTTCTATAACTAGGTTTAATTTTCTAGTATTTTATATGTACATTTGTAAACTTTTCATCATAATCTTTTACACTTTATATAACTTGTTTTACCTTAAATTATTATTTACTGACTGTAGAAAACAAAATTTATGAATCTCCAATTTATTTATTTATTCATTTATTTATTTATTTAGGTATATCCTTTTATTGGTACATTTTAGGTGTACAACATAATGACATTCATCATTGAAGATATGCACCCCTAAATACTCTTTTGGTTCTTATTTTTTCCCCCTTCCCCTGCCCTCCCTTCAACCCCTCCATCCCTCCCCCTTACAAAGACTTTGTTTCCTTTTCTTCATTTTCTCATATTAATTCCATTCCCTTCTTTCCTTTCCCCTACCCCTCCCAATTCCCATTCCCCTTTGCCCCTTTTCTTCCTATTTCACATTATCTATTATACCTTTTAGTCCTCATTTACACTTTCAGTTTCTCACACTAGAGAAACTATTTGGTATTTACATGTGTGGTCTATTTATTTCACTTCAGAGTATCGCCTTAATGGGCATACATTTAGCAATAAATGTCTCTAATTTCTCATTTTTGATGGTTGAGTAGTACTCCATTTTATTTTAAAAACCCCACATTTTCTTGATCCAGTCTCCAGTTGATGGGCATTTGGGCTGTTTTACAAGTTTTAGCTATTATAAATTGTGCTGCTATGAACATGGGTGCACATATATCACTGTGGTATGATTCTTTTAATTCTTTGGGGAATATACCCAGCAGGGGAATAGCTGGGTCAAATGGGACTCCCTGCCCTAGTTTTTTGAGGTATCTCCATACTGATTTCCACAGTGCTTGCACCAGTCTACATTCCCACCAGCAGTGGAGCAGTGTGCCTCTTTCCCCACAGCCCTGCTAGCATTCGCTATTGGTTGATTTCATGATAGTAGCCATCCTTTCCGGGGTGAGGTGGAATCTCAACATTGTTTCATTTGCATCTCTCCAATGACCAGTGATATTGAGCATTTTTTCATATGTTTATTTGCCATTTGTACTTTTTCATGTGAGAAATGTTTGTTCATTTCATATGCCCATTTTTGAATTGAGTCTTTAAATTCGGGAGGTCTGATTTTTTAAAATTCTT
The DNA here is from genome assembly GCF_000247695.1 of Heterocephalus glaber. Next base: position 7,622,094 of record NW_004624745.1, on the reverse strand, counting down.
TATAGATTCGAGATAGTAGACCTTTGTCTGAGTGACTGCAGGTGAAAATTTTTTCCCAAATTGTGGGTTGCCTTTTCACGCTGCTGGTGGTTTTTCTTGCTGTGCAGAAGCTTTTTAGTAAGAAGAGATCCCACTTGTTGATTGTTTGTGCTACTTCACGGGCTATGAATCTCCAATTTAGAACTAACATTTAAATACATAACTGAATTTTATATGTCAATATATAAATTTTTTCATATTTTCATAATTTCAGGTATTCTGTGGGGTTTATTATAACATTGTTTTCTAAACTTGCTTAAAAATCATTGCTATGTGTTTTGCTTTTTTTGAATGAACATTTTTACTGAATTATTTTTTTAAAAATAAACAAAATATATAATTTGAATTTAACATATATCAGAATTAGCTATATATGTTCAAGTGTAAGAAAAACAGCAGGCATTACCCTGACACCAAATCCAAAGAAGGACCCAACCAAAAAAGAGAACTACAGGTCAATCTCTTTAATGAATATAGATATAAAAATCTTCTATAAGATACTCACAAACCGAATGCAGCAAATCATCAGAAAGACTAGACATTGTGACCAAGTAGGTTTCATTCCATTGATGCAGGAATGGCTCATCATATATGAATTAATAAATGTAATGCACCATATTAACAAGAACAAGGACAGAAACCACATGATTATCTCAATAGATTCAGACAAAGCATTTGACAAAGTTCAACATCCATTCATGATAGAAACCCTAAAGAAAATTGGTATAGAAAGTCTTTATCTCAAGCTGATAAAAGCCATCTATGACAAACCAACAGCCAATATCAGACTAAATGGTCAAAAATTGAAAGCTTTCCCTCTAAAATCAGGAACAAGATAATGATGCCTGCTATTTCCACTTCTGTTTAGTATAGTTCTGGAAACATTAGCCAGAGAAATTAGAGAAGAGAAAGAAATAAAAGGAATATAGATAGGAAATGAAGAAGTTAAATTATCATTATTTGCTGATGACATGATACACAACATAGATTTCAGAAACTCCACAAAAAGACTCTTATAATTAATAACTAAATTCAGTAGCAAAACAGGATACAGAGTCAACATTCAAAAATCAATAACATTTCTGTACACGAATAACAAACTCACTTTGAAAGAAATTAAGGTTTAGATTTTTCACAATAACATTGAGAAAAATTAAATACTTATGACAAATGCTATTTTCCTACAATCAGTAAATAATGCTTTAAAGTAAAGCAACATTAAATAACATGTAAACAAGTTAAACAATGTGTAAAATATTATGATGAAAAGTTTTTAAATGTACATATAAAATTCTAGAAAATTAGTCATTTCTAGATTTGAAAGTCCATGGAAATGTTGTATAGTTGAGTGCTTTATAATAGAGCAAACACACATTCACTATTACTATAAAGCCATTTGTCACATGTTAATTCTTACATGATGAAAGCCTATGGATTTTCTAGTAATGGGAGAGAAGTTCTTTCATTCATGTGCACAGTTTCTACACAAAGCAATATTTCTTTGCCTAATGAAAGGTTCTTAAGGAGTGTTGGATGCCTCAGTGGACATGTATTACATTTGTTATTCAATCAAAGTTCTGCATTATTAGAATGAGATCTGCTCTCTTAATGCATTCATTATCTTTGAAAAACTAAAATATATGGGAAATTGCTCACTTTGGGAAAAGGATTAACTAATTCAGGCCATAAAATTCAATTTAGTAAGAGAAAGGTCATTTGTGAACTATATTTTGAGCATCTGATTAAAAAACACAAGTCAGGTACCAACTGATAAAAACTAATCAAGAGAGAAGTTTTATTATGATTTTCTTTAGAGTAACAAATGGTTTTGATCAGTTGCATCTTTTTCTATTTTGCTGCAAATTTCCAAGGACGTTTACCTAAATTACTGTTTATTCAGTACTGTAATGAATACACACCATATTTTTCTATGAGCTTTCAGACTTATCATTGCTCAAGCCAAGCCAAAAAACATCTACAAATAAAGCACAAAGATGTTCTATAATTGTTACCACCTAAAACTGTCTTGTAACCTCATATGTACAAAGAATAATGTAATTTCCTTTCAGTTTTAAAGTCTTTTCCTCCCGCTATTATCACAATATTCAATGCATTTGTATGCCAACTTTTCCCCCAGAACACCTGGTCAATTCTTTACTGCCAGATGGACCTGGTGATGCAGAACAAAACAGGGAATAGTTGTAATAAATATGTCTATACAGGATATTGTTGGTAACATTGTGGGTTGTCTCTGCCTTGACTGAGAATTGTAGCAGTCCATACCTTCCATTTATCTACCTACAACTAGCATATTATTCAGAGGTGTCAGAGACAGAATAATATAATGAAAGAGCACTGGTCTGTAAATTGGAAAATTTTACAATCTTTGCTACTCACTTTGGTTCTTTGGGGTTCACTTTACTGTCTCTGAAGTGAGTGCATTAAATATTCAAAGAATTAATAAAATATTTCTTTTACTTTATTCTAGTTTTGTAGTTCATAGGGACAATGTGAACTTTTTGGCATCAGAAAAAATAGACATTTTAAATGTCACAGTTTTAAGTAAAAATGTATCTATCCATGTCATCAGCATTCTCAAAAATTTTGGAAGATATTGATATTTAAATAAATTCATATTAAACTTTTTTATGCAGTTAGTGAATATTTTTTGATCATCAACCCTATTAGTACAGTATAGGCCAGGCACAATTGCAGAAACTGCAGGCTTATTAGCCACTCTAAATGGGATTGCTAAATATGGAATGATGGAAACAGCAGAAAGACACCAGCACACTGATGTGAAACAGCAGAAACACAGATACGGAAATGGAAGCCTCCTGCCACATGTAACCTGAGTGGACTCTCACTTATCCAAAGGGAAGAGGGTTGGGTGAAATTTCAAGTGTCAACAAATGGATACAAACAGGTTTTGAAATAACCAAAAATAACCAAAAACTGGCTGCAGAAAAATAAATGTCACATGAAGAATAAAAAATAAGTACAGAGAGCTATGAGAAATTCCAAGAGTAAAGGTATCATTTATTCAGTGCTACTGAGCTTCCACTTTCAGCTCCAATATCTACAGAGCCTTAAAGTCATCATTCCTATCCTTATAAGGATAGTTATACAAACTGAAAACTACAGGAGTTTTTGGACTTAACAGAAACTGAAGTTGTAGGGTAAATGGCTACCCTGGAATCTGGAGATAACATCCCATAAAGAGAATCAAGCTTGAGAGCTGCTTAATCAGGAGAAGAGCCCAGTGGATCCATAACTTGATAGAGACAATTATAGATAATGACTATAAGACATTGCTAGAAGCTGGCTTTGGATTAATTTGAGCTTAAAACCTAATGAGAGTTTCGGTTTTATGAATGGGGAAATTTTTTTACCGGATTCTTCTTCAGAAACTCAGAGTGAAAATCAGGAAAAGATCAAATGATTCTGGTAGGAGGAAGATAAGTGAAAAAGTTCCAAAATAGTGCTGAAATGCACTCCAGATACATTTAAACAGAACCTATTCCAGTACGGAGGAGGCCGTTTCCTTTACTATAGGGTCCGCTAGACTTTCTGTTTTAACCAAGTAGAGAACAAAAGAAACACCCATGAAAGTCACAACATGGAGCAATAAACCCACAAATAGGATGAGATTTTCTCATGGGACTAAAGAGTGCTTCTTTTATCCCACAACTTCCTCAGATACTAATATAGAATTAGTGTATTACTGTTAAAATAGCTGTAAGACACAGATGCTAAGAATAGGGTCTTAGGGCAGAGAGAAAAAATATAAGATCACAAGAACAATTTGTAGTTTGAGCATCAGAATAAGTCTAACCTCAAATACAGCCAAGCTCTTAGCCTGACAAATGTAAAATCTCCCATTAATACTCATATACTTCAGTTTGTGATAGCCAATGTATTGTGAGATGCCTTCAATAAATGAGTCATGCTAAAAAGAACATAATATGAACAGAAGTAAAAAATTTTAGAGCAAACTGAAATGTAACATATATTTTGTAATCATCATGCAAGGAAAGAAAATAACTAATATATTAAAGGTACTAATGAAAAAGAGAAAACATATTCAATAGTTGGACAGCATGAACAGAAGAATGGAAACTCTAGGAATGAATAAATAACAAATATTAGAAATAAGTAATTGCAGAAAGGGAGAAATCTCTGGATATTCTCATCAGTAGATTGGATAAACAAGGAAAGAATCAGTGAGCATGAAGATAGGTTTACAGAAACTTTCCAAACTGAAAAACAAACAACGAAAAAAATTAAAAAGAACCATATTGTAGCATCCAAAAGTTTTTGAAGATGCAACATATGTATAATTGGATTATAAGAAGCAAAAACAGAGTGAAGTAAAAGTATTTGAAATAATGATAGCCATGAAATTTTTAAGATCTAGGAAGCTCAGAGAATATCCAGAAGAGACAAATGTAGAAAAATATACATTGAAGAAAATCACATTTTAACTGCATTAAGCAGAAATCAAAGGGAAAAGGTACAAAAGAAACTTAGCCATGGAGTTACATAAATAAGGAATAGAGCAGATGTATAAAGATAAAGTACACAGACAAGAAAAGAGTAGACTCAGAGCTTGAATACTGTGTAAAGTGAATTTATCCTTGAAAAGTGAAAGAAAAATGAAAACTTAAACACAAACCAAGAGAATTTTCTGGGCAGCAGGTGTACCCCTCCACACACAAAAAAGTAATAAGTTTCTTACTTGGAAGGAAAATGACTTCAAAGAGTTAAATCTGCATAAAATAAGAAAGAGCACCAGAGATAAATATAAAATGAAATTTTAAAAAATTTATTATTCTTAATTGATATAAAGTGCAATTATTCATTAAAGTACTTAATAGTAATCATGAATTTCATGATTACAGCATATGTATACCTGAGTTAATACAGCCATGATGCAAGGGACAGGAGGGAAGAATTGAAATGCTTTTGTTATATAAATCATCTATACCACATATGAAATAATGCAGTTTATCTGAGGATGGACTGAATGTAGTCAAAAATATACATTATAAACCTTGTCAACTGTAGTGTAACCATTATTTGTTTTAAAATTAAGTCATATCCTTAAGTCTGGAAAGAAAATGATATCATATTGAATGTTCAATTAAAATTAAAGGAAACATTAAAAAATAGAGGAAAAGCAAAAGAAGAAAAAAAACAGAAAAATAAATATGAGATAAAAATCATTGCAAATTTGATAGATTTTATTCTAAATATATCAGTAATCATTTTGCATGTACATAACCTAATACACTAATTTAGAAGCAGAGATAGAATAAATTTTGTAAAAAGGTGACATGATATTTATGAGAAGCATACTTTAAAAATAAAGGTAAAGATAAATTAAAAGCAGAGGAGTTGAGTGCTAGTGATTAGGCTCAGAGTTAGAGGACTTGCCTAGGATAAAATAAACTCTCAGGTTCAATATCCACCAGCACAAAAACTCCCAAATGGGGGCCGGGGATTTAGTTCAGTGGTTCCAGCACCTGCCTTGAAACCACAAGGTCTCGAGTTCAATCCCTGGTACAAAAAGTAACAAACAAACAACATAAAAAAAACAAATAAAAAACAAAATTCCCAAACAAACACATGACTAGCCTGGAAAAAGATATGCTAAGTTAATATGAATCACAAAAGAGCTGTACTGTTATGCAAGTCTTAGAGAAAGAAAAATTCACAATAATGAATATCATGAGCAATAACATGATGTGACATCATATAATGAGAGGCTGGTTAACTTTCCAATAATATAGTCTTTCAAAATATTCATCTAATAACAGAATATGAAAGCAAGTGAAGCAAAAACTAATGTATATGCAGAGAAAGAAATAAAATCCATTGTTGTGTTTAGCAATAGTCTTTTATAGTTGATAAATCAAGGAGTGAGAAAATCAGTAAGAAATATATAATACATTGAAATGAATTAAAATGAAATACAACACAGCAACATTTTTTGATTCAGTCAAAGCAGTTCTTAGACGACAATTTATAATATCAAATGCACATATTAGAAATGGGAAATATGTGAAATCAGTGAGCTTAAGTTCCACCTAAAAATACAAAAATATCATCATAATCCAAAGTAAATAAAATAATAAGCAGATCGGAAATTATTGAAATTGAAAATGGGGAATCAATACAGAAAAAGAAGGAAAAATTTATTTATTGGAAAATATAAATAATCACTTTCTAGCCAGGCTAATCAAGAAAAGGAAAGAGATGACATAAATGACAATTATCAAGCAAAAATCATCCCTTCTCATTCCATGGACATTGAGTGGATAATAAAGGAAGAGAACGAACAACTATGTACCTGCAAATTTATTACTTTATATGAATTGATTAACTTCTTAACAGATAGAAAAATATTATAACTTGCTGAAAGAGAAGTAAATAATCAAAAAATATCTGAGTTGCTAAAAGAGTATATAATCAATAAACTACGCTCAAAATAGCCCTGACACAGATGACTTCACAGATGAGCTCTACCACATATTTAAAGAAGAATTGAAACCATTATATTTACCCCAAAATAAGACTAGATCTTATATTAATATTTGCTCCAAAATATGCAATAGTAACTTTCAGGGGATGTATTTTTATTATGCACTTTTAATGTACAACAATCTACATTTATGGCCCTTTGTAATCCCCTTTGTTATCTCTGAATACATATGAGTGAAATATATAATAGGGATGCAACATAATAAGGTCCTCCTCCAATACCTACAGTAATTCAATTATCTAAAATGCTCAATAAAGATAACAGATTCTAGTTATTAACTAGTAAAAATAAGACAGTTTCTTATGTTATTGATATCCAATTTTATTGAACTATAGTCTGATAATATACATGGGATAACTTCAATTCTTTTACATTTACTTAGACATGTCCTATGAGCTAGCATGTGGTCTATTTTGGAGAATGACCAACATGCAGCCAAAAAGAATGTGTATTCTGATTTTGTGGGGTGGAACACTCTATAAACATCTATTAAATCCATTTGTTCAATAGCTTGGTTCAGTTCTAGAATTTCATTGTTAATTTTTTGTCTAGATGATCTGTCTATTTGTGATAGTGGGGTATTGAGGTCCCCCACTACAACTGTATTAATGCTTATTTGGTTTTTCAATTCCATTAATATTTGTTTTGTATACTTGGGAGCATCCATATTTGGTGCATATATATTTATGATTGTCATCTCTTGCTTTTGGATTGTTCCCTTCACAAGTATTTAGTGACTATCTTTGTCTCTCTTAATTAGTTTTGACTTGAAATCTACTTAGTCTTCAAATAAGATTGCTACATCTGCTTTTTTTTCTGTGTTCCTGTCACGTGGAGAACTGTTTTCCATCCTTTTACTTTCAGTCTATGAATTTCCTTTTGAGTTAGGTGTGTTTCTTGTATACAGCATATTGTTGGATTTTGCTTCTTAATCCATTCCATCAGTCTATTTCTTTTGATTGGTGAACTGAGGCCATTAACATTGATGGTTATAACTGATAGATATTGACTCATCCTTGTCATGATGTCTTACAGTTGTTGGCTCTTTTATTTCTTATTTTTCTCCCTTTCCCTTTACTTTCTTACCTTGCCTGGTGGCTTCCCTCTGTTAGGCCTCATGGAGTTTTGACCTTCATTGTTTTTTCTAGGATATTTCTTAGAATTGTTTGGAGTGCTGGTTTGGTGTTCATGAAATTTCTCAGGTGTTCTTTGTCACGGAAGTATCTAATTTCCCCATCAATTTTGAAAGTTAATTTTGCAGGATACAACAGCCTAGGTTGGAAGTTATTTTCTTTTAGGACTTGAAATACTTCACTCCAGGACCTCCTTGACTTGAGGGTTTGTATTGAGATGTCTGCTGTGATTCTGATGGGCTTTCCTTTGTAGGTGATTTGTTTCTTTTCACTAACTGCTTGTAGGATTTTGTTCTTCTGTTGGGTTTCTGGGATCTTGAATATTATATGTCTAGGTGTAGATTTTTTTTATCATGTCTAGATGTTCTAGATGCCTCACTTATCTGTATGTCCAAGTCTCTATCTCTGTCTGGGAAGTATTCAACCATTCCTTTTGTGACAATTTTTTTTTTATGTCAATTGTTCTTTCTCCTGTTTTTTCGTGGACTCCTGTAAGTCTTATGTCATTCTTTTTTGCATCATCTAGTAGCTGCAGGACTGATTTCTCTTGGTCCCTTACTATTTTTAAGAAATCTCTGTTTTCATGGTCCTTAACTGCAGTCCTGTCTTCTATATCTGATACTCTATCTTCAGATTCCCTTAATCTGCTGTGGATACTTTCAATGGAGCCTTTAATCTCCTGAATATCTCTTTGAATCTGTTTCATGGATTCCATTTTTTTCTTATGTTGGGCATTTGTGGCTTCTAGCATGTTTCTGAGCTCATCTATTTCTTTGTCTGTTTCTGTTCTAGAGCCCCCAATCATGTCTTTCACTCTGCTCATCATCTCTGAAGTTATCTGGGAGATTATTTCTGCTTTGAATTTTTCTACAGCCTCATTCTTCTGTATTGTTATTTCCTGTGCTATCAGTTCAGGGTGTCCAGGTGGTTGATTATCAGACTTTTCCCTCTTATTTCACCCAGAATTTACCCTTGGTGGGGTGGAAGTCTGAGTTTGTGCCTTGCTTGAAGGTCTTCTCATTTTTGTTTTTTTGGTACTGTCCTTGGTGCTGGGTGGATACTTTGAAATTGTTTATTGTAAGTATCTTTGTTGCTTGTAATTATAATTCTTATGGAATGATTGCTTCTCTGAGGTGTCTTCCAGATATAGCTGGTCTTTATGTTTTGCATCTCTAATGGCTCTGATGCTGTCTCATTTTCGTTATACCAGGAAGGACAACTGATTAGATCAATCACAACACTTTAGCCCAAGTGATACAATCAGCAACACCATAGCATCAAGTACATCTTTGAAAATGACAATTTGTGAAAGTTATTAATTTATCACCTTTAACTGGAATTAAATCAAAATCAAGGGCCAAACCAATATATGTTTATAGTGAATAAACTCTTCAATATAGCAACTTTACCCTTCAGGATGGGGAGTTAGAAGGAGTTGGGCAGGGAGGGATAGATAGGTAGAAGGATAGGGGAAGGTTAGCAGTGAGGCCAGAGGACACAGACAAGAGACAGAAAAAGAGAAGAAAAGAAAAATGAAGAAGAAATCTGAATTAGGGCCAGAACAGAAATAAAAAGGGAGATGAAAAATAATGTGGGACAGTAAGAGAGTGAGCGTGAGAGAGAAAGGAAAGAGGAAACAAAGAAAAAAAGAGAAAAATAAAAATTTGAAAAGAGTAGGGAAAAAATTAAAAATAAGAGAAAAAAAACCCAATAATAATAATTTTGGAAAAAAAACGAAAATGAAGGGCCTCCTTCAGCGTATATGTCTCTGGTGTCACAATAGACAATGTGGGGAACAGTGTGCAGATATAAGTCAGTGAATCTCAGCAAGCTAGTCAAAGACCTGTGGGATTCAGGCAGATTTCTGGTGGCAAGTCCCAAGTTGAGCTCCCTGTCCTCCTTTAGGTTTGAACTCTGCAAATTTGTCTGCAGGTTCCTTCCAGCTGCCTTTCCCCTGAAGATAGTCCAGGTTCCAATGGGAGGTGATGATCTCTCCAACTTACTAAGTATGGTGGTCTGGTGTCCCATGTCTTTGTAATGTGGAACCATGTAGCAGTACAGCCAGGAGGCCAGGGGTCCTCACCTTCTGGCTGGTCCCCTCCGGTGTGCTTGGTGTGGGCTGGATGCAGCAATGCTCCTGGTGACCCGGAACCTCTCTCTCCCATGGGCTAAGTGAAAAAATTTTTAAAATATCCTTCAAACAATGCAATCAACAGAGTAAAATGATAACCCACAATTTTTGAGAAAGTATTTGCATATCATATCAAATAAATGATTACCGTGCTACAATATGTAAAAAAAAAAAACCTCACATCTCACCAAAGAACAACAAATACATGTATTGGTTACAAAAATGGAAAAAAAGACTTGAATAGATATTTGTCCTGGGCAAAATATACAAATGGCCAGTGTGCACATGAAAATAGGCTCAACATTACTAAGCATTTGGGCATTGCTAATCAAAGCTACAAATAAGATAATAGCCTATGCTCATTAAAATGTCTATTTTTTAATAACAACAGAAGGTTAATATTTTGAAGAGAGTAGTGAATATTTGTACACTGTTGCTAGGATTATAAAATGGCACAGCTTCTCTGTGTAACACAATGATTATTCTTCAAATACTAAAAATAGAATTTCCTTAGGAAAAAAGCAGAATTTTCTTATGATCCAGCAGATTCACTTTTGGGAAGGCCCCAAAGTATTGAAAGCAGAGTTTCTTTCAGACAGATATTTATCCACCCAAGTTCACAGCAGCATTAGTCACAATAGCTGAACTGTGGAAGTATTCCAAGTGACCACCAATGGATAGGCAGAGTATGCTATAATTATATCATTACATTTTATATATCCTTAAGAAGGAAAGAAATTCTGTATGTTGCAACATGGAACAACACTGAGAACATCGTGCTTAGTGAAATACTTTAATTACCAAAAGTATAAAGACTCATACATCATTTAGCAACAGGCGTGCATTCTAAGAAATGGGTCATTCACTGATTTTGTCATTATGTGAACTTCATACAATGTAGTTACATAAAATATCATGGCTACAAAGTTACTAGGTGAGATCATCTTTGGAATTAAGATCGTATATGAGATCCACTTAAGACTGAACTGTTATGCAGCTCATAATTTTACTTATGATATGATTCCATTTACATGGGATGTTTATATCTGTCACAAGCATAGACAGGAAGTGGGACAGCAGTTGTTGGTGGCTAGAGGTAAGGAAAAACTGTTGCTCACTGGGTACAGTTTCAGTCTTACAAAAATGTAAAGTGTTCTGGAGATTGATATTGGTGACAAATTACCCAGTATTATGACTACATTTAATATCATTGAACTGTAGGCTTAAAAATGGTGAGATGACAAATTATGTGTATTTTATCACAAAAATTGCTTTAAAATGCTGAAATAAAATAGTACATGAATAAAATGACTAAAGACAATTAAACATCACAAATGACTAAATTTCTACCTACCTTCCCAAGGCATAATAATACCTGACATTAATAATCATATTTTGCTATATTAACATTGCAGCATGAAAATCATTTTCACCTGCTCTGTTTCTTTTCACAAATAATCTCTATAAACTGAAGATTAAATTGATTGCAGAGACAAACAAAAATATCAACCAGAGAATGTATTTTAATTTGCTAGCAGAAATCAAAATAAATTATGTGTAATTTAAAAGCAACAGTGTTCATTCCATTGTATTGTTTTATATGCCTTTATCCTAATTTAAATAATATGAAAGCAATATTATTTTAAAACTTGCCCCCAAATTTTATAAAGCATTTATATTCATGAGACTTGATTAAATTTATTATATCTAATAAATAAATATATTTAGAATCTTTTCCTTAAATTTAAGAAAATAATTTCAAAAGAAATTTACTTCCCTCAGAGTTGTAATTTACAGAAAAATTTTAAAAGAACAATTTCATTGTGTGGTATGCAGATTTTTACTTTAATAATAATTTAAAATTTTATTTCTTTTTCTTTTTATTTCTCTTATATACCTGAATATTAAAATCTGACAAGGGTTTTGAACTCATGTGGAAAATAGTTCAAATTATATTTAATAAGTTAAGTATAAAGGGGTATTTTTCAAACAGAAGTTGTCTTCATAATGATGCAACATTTTGATTAGCATCATCAAGATTATACCAACAAATCTTTGAGTAATGGATCTTGCCATATTATTTTCTAATGTGTCATATGCACAAAATACATACTATTATGTATTGTTGTGAGAATATTTGCTCAAGCAAACTCAAATACAATTTCATTGAATTTAACTTATCAGTGTCTAGTTCTTTTGTATTCAAATCACTCCCAAATTCTGTGAGACATAAAAAAGAATAAAACTGTCTCCACCTACCCATGAGTTTTAATTCTAGTATAGGAGATGTCATATAAACTGATGGGTATAAGAAAAAAGGAAACCATAGAAAGGATATTTAAATTCTAAGTGTCATGAAAACTGATAAACACAAGTGAGCTAGAAAATGTGTCTCCACTTGAGGGTGTGCTGAAGAGAACAAAATGGTTTATTTCTCATGTAATGGACAATAGAAAATTAGCTACCCATTGCCAAAGCACAAAATTATGAGACCTCTTGTGCTACAAGTTATTTAAGGCTTAAAATCCAGCTATAGATCAAAATCAGTGGAGAATGGTAATATTGCAGCTCCTGTTTTGCCCCAAGGAGTGAATCAATGATATATTGCATTGTACTATTCCTCCTCTTCTCTTATAATTAGTGCCTTCTCTTACCTGTAGGCAGCTTTTGAAAATAATTTCTTCTTGCTTTTAGAAAAATAGAAAGTGGAAAAATCATCCCTAACTGTTAGATGCTGGTGACACTTGGAGATAGACTAAATGCATTTTCCATAATGTAATGGGCATAAACATTTTGAGGTCCAGGGGTAAAATTTTCTGTTTTATTTTATAATTTGGATCTAGATATCCCCCCAAAGTCTCATGTGGTGACTAAATCTATAATGTGTGATTCTACGATTAAGTATGTGTGATCACTAAACCTGTACACTGATTGGTTTGGCACTCCCCTAATCCTGGTAATCTGAATAAGATAAAAGGAGCAGAAAGATTCTGTTAAATTATTATTGCTTTTGTTGTCTTCTGCCACCACAAACTGTTGCCCCTCTGCATGTACTGCCTTGGTGCCAGCCAAATATGCACTGAAACCTCTATGAACTATAAGCCAAATAAACTCCTTCCACTCTAACTTTGGATGTCGACTATTTCATCTCAGCAACAAGAGAAAAGTAACTAAGACAGTTTATATCTAAAATGACCTTCAGATGTCTCATGTGTTCAGAAGTGAGTCTTTCAGGGGGTGATTGAACCATGAAGGCTGTAACCTCATCAGTTGATTAATCCATTGATGAGATCATAATTCAGTGGCATTATTGGGTTGAAATGGAAACTTAGAAGGTGAGGTCTATCTAGAGGAAGTATGTCATGGAGATGTGACCTTGGGGAATGTATCTGGCCCCTGGGCCCTTCCCTCTCTGGTTCTTTTCAATTTCTACTTTGTGGCTGTCATGAGGTGAGAAGCATTTTGCCCTCTGCCATGATGATCTGCTTCATCTCAGACCCACAGCAATAGAACCAGCTAAATCAGGACTGAAACTTCTGAAAATGTAAGCAAAATGAATCTTTCCTCCTTCAAGTTCTTTATGTCAGCTATTTTGTCAGAGCAACAAACTTTGACAAATACAATAGTCAAATAAAATTTACTGGCTTTGTCCTTTAATAACTTACATTTAATTCATAAATTTGTACTTAAGCAATCACACTCTAATATGTAAATTTCTGGAATGATTGAAAACTTTTCAGAACAAGGATAGTTCAAAAACCCAAATAAAGTAAAAAAAAAAAAAAAAAAAAAAAAAAAAAAGACCAAAGAATTTTCAGACTATTTCATTTCAGTAGTATTCTTATAAAATCTTGGGAAAATGGGTTTGTAGAAATTATAACAAATAATATAAAGGGTCAAAGAGGGGAAATTAGAATGAGACAAATGTGTTACAGTAGGCAGACTGGAGGTAACATAACATGGGTTTCCCTAATCAGTATTAGTGGCTGATTTTCTATTCCAATATAGCACATAACAGAAATTATAAATATAATTTTTCACATTCCCAAAATGGACAAAACTGTCAAATAACAATACAAAAACAGTTTTATTTATTTGTTTTATGTTTGTTTTCATTACCTGTACTAAAAATGAATTTAACAAAAAAGCCATGTATTCTTCTTAAATATCAGATGTTAAAAACATAATGACTAAATACATACATATATATATGTATATTTACATTTTCATTGCTTGAGAATTATGAAAGAAGTTTAGTATTAAAGAACTTCTCTTTTATGACTGGTGAAATGCTAAGGATAGGAACTTCACTAGCTTGAAGCTTATTTCAGAGGAAGTTTAGAAAGAGCTTCACAAATCATTTTCTTAGGTTCAACCAAACCTTGAAGGCTTGAATTTAATTGAAAATGTTAAAGTTTCATTTCAGGCTTCAGAGATCAGATCTTCTGAGAAAAGAAGGCAATTTAAAGACAATTACATTCTTTGGAATGTAATATAAAATCATCCTTTTTTTCAAATTAAGAATTTCCATATTAAGATCACTGCTAGATTAGTGACTGGTAAATAGCACATTGCTGACACAAATACCTGTGGGTACCCTCAAAGTAGCTGTAACTTAATCAGTTCCCTACCACATGCTGGCTCTCTAATGAAGAATGGTGCTTTACCTAAATTTAAGGGGACTCGGTGCTATGACCTTGTAAGTTGATTCTAATAATAGACATTTTTTAAATGAATAGCTATAATGACTTTTAAAATCTAAGGCTTATAATCAGAAAGCTGACATTCAAATCTTGTTCTGCTGATTTAGTGGCAGTTTTATTTTGTATATTTGTTTTCATCATGAGGGTTTTACCATCTATAAATCTTGTAAGCACAGTATTTCTACCACCTGTTCCTTCATTGACTCTACATATTTTCAGTGCCCTTTCACTTGAGGGGATAGTTTTGAGAATGAACTGAAATTATCTATGTCATAGCAATTGGTGAGGTATATAGCGCTATGCAAATGTTTTAAAAATTGAATTTTTGTGGTGTTATAAAGTATAAAATCTGGGGGTAATCAATAATTATAGGCTGATTTTACTGTGAGATGGTTAATTTTGTGTATCAACTTAATTGGGCCATTATATCTGGATATGTGTTCAAATATGTTTTGGTTGAGATTCATATTTAAATCAGTGTAAATTGAGTAATGAAGATTGCCCTCTATAATGTGTGTGGGGCTCAACTAATCAGCTAGAAGCCAGAATAGTACAGAAGAATAACCACCACCACTACCACCCTGCCATACCAATTCCCCATGCCTCAGCAAGAGTGAATTCTTCAGCATAATCAAACTTGGGCCACTACAACATCTACATCCTGGATCTTCTGCCTGATTCCTTCTATAGTTGAACTTTAATATCAGTTCCTCCCTGAAGTTGAGCCTCCCATCCCATTCTCCAGATTTTAAATTTGTCACCTTCCATTACCTTGTGAGCTGTAGTGGTCGGTTTTCCTGTGGCTGGGAGAAAACACTTGACATCTGCAATGTACCAGAGAGGTTGATGTTAGTTCACAATGTGCAAGGTTACAATCCATGATTAGCTGGCTCAGAGGCAGAAACATGGTGGAAGGGTGTGTCAGAAGAAAGCTACTCAGATTATGGCATCTGGGAAAGAGAGAGAAGGAAAAGAGACAGAGAATAAAGAGCTAGGAACCAGAATAGTCCCTAATGTCATTCCTCATGACTCGCTTCCTACAGGGAAGCCTCACCTACCTAATAGCTACAAAAAACACCAGTGATTAACCCATTGATGAAGTTACTGCTCTCAAAATCCAAGCACCTCTCCAATAGTCCGGTAGTCTCTTAATGTAGTCATGTTGACAAGGTTAGCTGGCAAATGAGCCAACTCCTTAAACAATTAAATTCTTCTCCTACACACACACATGTATATATACATATACATGTGCATGCATATATAGATATATAACATATATATACACGTTTATACATATATGTATATAGTATATATAAAATATTCATCTAATTACCGATCTATCTAAACTAACTTATGTTTTACATCTTTATATCTTTAGAACATGGAAATTTCCATCCCTAGGAGATTCTCCAAATTGATTACTCTCAAGTCTTTTCACTTTGCATGAAGCCCTTATGCATTGTAAAGTAACTTACTCAATCACTACATTCATATTTCCACAACTTTCTGTTACCAACCTGCTTTGAGTAAAACTTGGTTCTCCCCTGTAAATTTATCCCTCTGTGATCCTCTGTAGTGGAGATTTTGGGACCAGACATGACCGAGAGACCCAGAAAGACATTTTGATATCCCCCTTATCATTTTTTCTTATTCTCTGTTACATGCATGCAATTGTGACAATTTTAATTGCTTTTGTTTAAGACTTTTTGTCTTTGCTAGTCTTAGTTTCTTCATTTCATGATATCAGATAAGAATTAAACATATTTTCCTATTTTCACTACAAATGCCAATAGTAATTTAGGAGCAGCTTAATATCCTTTTTTGGCAAGCCTATCATAAATCTAATCTCAAAATTCCCAAAATATTTGAATTGTAATGCCAGTCATGCCTTGCATCTGAGTTTAAATTTAAAACATATATATATATATTCTTGAATATCTTGTATTCCTATTCTTCCAGCATCGTTTTACGATTTCACTCCTGTCGTACTTGCCCTTTAACATCACAGAAGTTCCAATCCTCTGTGTCTTGCACAATTTCTTTTGTTTATTCAAGCCTCTCAATCAATGTTACTAATTTTTGCTCCTAGCCTAGAGGATTAAACACTATGGTGGGAAATTATGCACTTATTCAAACTTGTGGAAGTTTAAAGATATACATTACAGTTATAGCCAGACTCTTAGGATATTGAAACATTTTTTAGATTCATCTGTCAATTATAATCTCTTGTTCTCATCAAGACTACAATCCAGAAATTTACCATTCTCTAAATACTTTGATCATTTCCTGATAGAGAAAAGTAAGATCCTTAAATATGTACTACAACAAAAAATTTTCAATGATATTTCAATACATATATTTTCTTTCCTTTAGTCTTAGAAAATAAATATTACTTGTTGTCTAGGGCTGATTTATATCCTCAGTGTAATTTTTGATCTCATTCTGTTTTATCTGTATGTTCTAATTCCTTTAGATTTAAGAATAAAAATGCCAACAAGATTTTATATGCCTAAAATACTCTACAAACTCATACTTAATAAGACAAAGTAGGTTCCTCTTCAGGGTTCACTCTTTCCATTTGTCCTTACCACATTCCAGGACGCCAAACCCCTCTTCCCCTCTTTATCCACCAAGCCTTTAGCAGGGACACACAGACTTTTGGGCAAATATTAATATTGGAGTATAGAAAAGGATTATTCCACTCTTGATTAGAAATCTCGGAAGGAGCTATCTTGTAGAGCTCTTTACAGTAACTCGAAGTACCTGAGCTAGAGATGAAAATATTGTGTGTTTGTGCAGTTTGGGACTAGACCTTGCTTAAGACCTGTGGGAAATAAAGGTATCACTTAGGAATATCATGGGTGTGTTTATAAGGCATTAGCAGAGCTTAGAGTGTTTTATTTTAAACACAAGTAGGATACAAGGATAATGCAACTAAAAAGGTAGCTTGAACAAGTCCAATAGATGTGCTAGTATTAAACTAACCCTCAGGGAAAAGCAGGTAATATCATAACAGTAAGGTCATAAAGAAACTGGAAAAGACCAGATGATATTCTGCTTGATCAACATTAGAATATTACTTAAATTACTTCTTCACACTCGGCCCAAAGAGAAGAAAAAAGAAAATCATGAAAATGGCATACATAAGTAACAAGATGCCACACAAGATTTTGTCTATTCTTTTATATTGATTTATTTTCATTTTCTGTCCTTTTAGCAAAGTATAAATAGTGATGAATCATGTGGTAGACAATCAGAAATAGGAGGGACTTCATCCAAACTGACCCGCATGTCAACACAATGATGGCACACTGATTTGTATGAAACAATTCACATACAAAGCACCCAGGGAGAAGACACTTTCCCACTCAGGTCTGAAAAACAGCTTGAAGGAGGAAAGAACAGACATTAGCATACAGCTAAGGCCTGGAGCTGAATGAGAGTCCCTGAATGCACTCATGGGCTTGCATGTTTTGAATCTCTTACCAACACTCAGATTTCCTTATCAATTTTCCCAGGAGTGAGACACAGCAGGGAATGAAAGCTGTGAGTTGTATAAGATATAGGTGGCTAAATAGTTGCCTCAAATTCATTATTAGATCTCTTCAATATGTCATATGATCAGTATCACAACTAGTCTATTTTCACATCTAACAGCAGAAATAGTATTAACTCTTTAAATTCATCATTTCACACTCATTCTAAACCCAAATTTCTCTAATTGTCTCATTTTACATAGATCCATTGATTAAAAGTCAACAAGACCTACAAGTCACATTTTTATCTCTCTTCAGCCCATGCATATTCTTGCATATCCTTACATCTTTTAAATTCATGTCGTAGAATTATTGCTGTCAGATGTTGTAAAATTCCTTATTTTCTAAATTTTTCTACTTATTTTGTAGTAATAATTCACATATTTCCTTTAATTCTAATATTTCTATAAACTGTAAGTTATATATAGGAGCATTACTAAAGTTAGTTCAACTTCATAGGTCTATTATTATATAACACTTTAAATATGAAGCTGTGTATTTCACATTTCATCAAGTTATGAAAAATGTTCTATCTGCTTGCTATGGTTTAAGAGATTCTAAAATGATTAATAATTCAAATGGTGACAACCTGCTGTGTCCATTTCAATTGATTTATTCTACAAATTCCATGTATTCTTTAGGAGAGAAGTTGGCATAATGTAAGGATCCAGGTTCCCACAGTAGTCCACCAAAAGTGTTCTTCATTATGTTTCCACTCACTTTGATGTTACTAAAACAACGGTCAACAATTAGTTCTTATTTGACCAAACCATGCCTTTTTTGCTTGGCTTATTTCTTCTTTCTTCTGGTGAAGAAGTATCTTCTTAGTTTTTAGAGCACTGTTCTTGCTTAATATTTCTTTCCCCTCCTTGGTCTCTCTGCAAATACTTTGCTGGTTTCTCCAGTTTTCACTAATTTCTCAATATCGGATAGCCTAAAAATTGCTTCGAGAGCATCTCTTTTTTCTACCTTGTGCAATGGTTTTCAGTCGGGTGTGATTGTGCTCTCATGGGACATTCATCAAAATCTAATGACATCTTGGGTTACTAGAATTAGGAGTTGCTGCTGGTATATTGTGAATAGATAACAGGCAGGCTTCTAAACATCCTAAAATGTACCATATAGCTTTTCCAAACAAAAGATTATCCAGTCTATGACACCAACATTGCCAGTGTTGAAAAATACTAATCTAAAAGACCTCTTTTAATGATTTCAGTCAATATCAAAATTTTAAAGACTGTTTAAAGGCTGATTGCACTCAAATTTAAGTCTCCTTTAGATAGTGACTCATCAGTCACCGCCTACTCTCTTTCTCAACTTAGATGACTAATAAGATTTCCAAACTTATGATTTCACAGTTCCCTCTAGCCACATCCACCCCAAAACATTATATTCCTAACTTCATTAAAAGGGTATACATTTTTAAAAGGGAAAAAAAGGCACATTCTTGATTCTCAAAACCTCCAGTGATCCACATCATCTTATCTTGCAAATATTGTGACAATGGACATTACCTGATGCCTGTAATTTTTAATTAAAAAATTTGAATTGAAAGTGTCCCCTCTGTAATAATTTCTAAGTCACTGGTACATTTGTGACTCCTTCCAGTTTTCAAAGGAAACATTCTGGCATACCTTTATTTATCTTATTTAGAATGTAACATAGATCTGACTATCTTTTATATTTATTTCATGAAGAGTTAGCATTATTTGTTTTAGGTTATCAGAATATAACAGTGTCCACGATACATTAAGTAAACAACTTGGTGCTTTTCTAACTCTAAATATTTTGTATAATTTTATAAATTTCATATGAAATTCTACAACATTATAAGTGTATGTTAAGATAAAAATGTCCCTTTTATTTTAGAAAACTGCATCAAAAAGTAAAACTGCACTAATATTTGGTGTAATTATAGCAAATTGAATTCAATATATATATCAAAATATTAGTAAAGATCAACGGATACATTTAATTTTTAATTTTAACAACTTTTTATCAGGAGCAAGATAGTCTAGTGACATTGAATATTTGTAGATGCACCAAATAGTGTGAAAGTTATAAAGGTTTATTTGTGCTTACCAGTTGAAGCTGATCATGTGTAACTTTAATTAAATATTGGAAAATGTGTTTTTTTAATGCTGCAGAGTAATTGGAAAAGATAAAAGGATTTTAGATAATGAAATGTGCCCCTTTTTCTTACCCAGAGACAAATGCAAAATGTTAAAAATCATATTTTAATATGTTTTCTTAATTTAATGGAAAATATGGCCTCAGTGGTTTAGTTAACAAAATACTAATAAGATGAAATTTCTATTGAATATATTACATTTCAATATCAGTAATTATTTTTAATACTATTAAAATAACTATTCTAGTTAGGAACTAGTTTATTGCCAAGGTCAATTTATGTTTTCTAAAAAATGTAGGCTAATTCCTCATGATCCTTCATTTAAAAATATTCCATTCTGGTATCTTGTGCCTTGAACACAGATTGCACTTTAGTTGAGTAAACATATTTAGATTGCACAGGTTAAATAAAAATGAGATTTTAAAGATAAATTAGAGATACAGAATAGTTTAAGTAAAAGCAATATTTAAAAGCATCATGTCAAAATATCTTTTCAAAATAAACATCTTTCCACAAACATGCAGTAAATTGATGTGAATATTTACCACTTCCTTATTTTAAAATATTTCATTTTTTTGCTGAATGTGAAAACATGTAATATTCATTTTTGTTTCTCATATTTTCTCTTCTTTTTAAGGCATATGTCTAACCAGGTACAAGAAGTTTATGTTTACCTTCTTTTTACTTAAAAACACACCAGATAGTAAATTTACTAATGCATAGGTTTAAATGACACTAAATTCTCATGTGATCTATTAGTTTCCCAGTCCTGCTATGATAAAATGCTACAAACTTAAACAACATTTGGACTGTCTCCTGGTTCAGCAGGACTGAAACACAGGAGCAAGGTGTCATTAGAGGTAGTTCCCCAGATGGCCTTAGGGAGATGCGGTTCTATGCCTCTTTTCTAGCTGCTCATAGTTTCCAGCAACCTTTGGAATACCTTGGCTTCTAGGTCACTCGAAACTCTACCTCCACCTTCTCGTGGCCTTTTCTCTCCTGTGTATCTCTTTCTAAAGCTTTCCCTCTTTATAAGATCACCAAAAAATAGGAAGTAGGGGCCACATAATCCATATGACCTCATCTTAATTAATCATACCTGCAGTCTTTAAATCTAATTTATGTAAATGCCTAGCTTTTGTGTGGACATGAATTTTGGAGGACTCTAAATAAATTTAGGGTGTACTGTTCAACCCAGTAGAGTTGACCCTTTATCCTCTTTCCAAAATGTATTTCTGTCTCACGCACAAAACACTTCCACCTTCTCCCAATATCCTCCAAATCTTAGTATACGTTTGCAGCCCAGTAGCTCTGTCAGGTAATTTTCTCTCTAGAGAACCTGAGAAGTCTGACAGTGTTCATTCATTTCATTGGATCGCTCCTCCTTTAATTTGAACTCTTACTTTTTAGTTGGTACAACCTCAAAATCGTTATGGATCATCTGTGTGTGTCAAGGCTATCTATGGTTTTAGACACAAGGATTCTTTTGCAAACACTGTTCTACGGCTCTTTTCTAGCTGCTGACAGTTTCCAGCAACTTTTGTTCTTCCCTGCCTCCTGAGTCACTCCAACTTTACCTTCCTGAATGACCCAAACTCTATCTTTCTCTAATGTCTATGGAGATGACTGATTGGCTTCATGGGTTATAAATTTAATCTCTTTAGCAGAAAGTTGTTCAGCTACCCTTCTGTTCCCTTCAGAACACATTGTAGTATCTCCTTCAGTTCAGGCACAGAATTTTCCAAATCATCAATTTCTGGTTCCTTTTTATTTAAAAGTTCTTTTCCTAAATGTATCTCTTTTCTTGCATTTAACTATAAGAACCATGAAGAAACCAAACTACGTCACCTAAATTTTGCTTAGAAATCTCTTCAGCTAAACACCAATGAAGAAGCTCACCTCTTCCTATCCCATTGTAGGATACAATTTAGCCAATTTTAGTTTAACTCAAAAAAAAAGTACTAGGACATTTTCCTCCAGTACCAATTAACATTCTCATATCCAGGTGAGACCACACCAAGAACAGTTTTAATTGTGAATTTCTACTATCATGTGTTCATAATGGTAGACACATTCTCTGCAACTTTGCTCCCTTTTTTTTCAGTGTCCTTACAGGATCAGCTTTCATGTCCTTATTTCTACCAAAAGAATTTTGAAGACAAAGTAGCCTCTCACACACACACATCAAAATATTCTCCCAGCCTTTAGCCATTGATAAATTCCAAACTATTTGCATATTTTAAGGTATTTATTGTAGTACCATCCATTTTTAGGTATCAAAATCTATATTAATCAAGGTACTTCAGAGAAACAATCAATAAGTGGTTATTATAGATATATCTATTTAGATTTAAAGACATATATAGATGATTATTAAGCAACTGACTTAAGCAACAGTTTCTCTAGTAACCCCTCAACTAATTATGTGAACTCTATCAACATTTGCAAGGTTTAACTCTTTTTCAATTTTTAAAAAAAATATACTATTGCATATTTTCAGTACATAATAATTATATTTAATGAAGGGACTTGGACATGTACATAACACATCTTAGCTCTTTTTACTCCTCCTTTCCCTCCCTCTTTCTCTTGGTTTTGTACTGTCACTTTATTGTACATGTTAATTGCATTTAAAAAACAACTTCATGGCAACACATTGAGAAATGTTTAATTAAACCGCTATGTCCTAGAGTCTAGAAAACATGATGCATATAACTAACCACTTCACAAAACGTACACTTTATGTCTTTCTGAATGTACGTATTAAAACTTTGTTGTAAATTATTCTATACTTGATTAAATTGTTGAGAAGCACACATTTTCACATACCTTTGTTGAAATGAAAATATTAAAAAATTAAAGCAAATTATATAGAATATATTCATTACTGTGTCTCAAATCAAACTTATTTTAAACATCATGTTATTTTACAACAATATAATAATATGTATTATTAGTTTAATTTACTTAAAATTTAAGCCAAATAAAGCCTCAGAACTATGGTGCATTTTTCTTTTATTTTCTTAATGTTCCCAATAAATTTGCTGTAACTTTCTTTAACATTTAAGTTAGTCCTGTGCTATTTCAATTATTCTGGCTATGAAGTAAATACATGAAAACCTGAAGTTTCATGAAAAGTGAGTTTAAATAAAACAAATTTTACAAGCATATTTCTAATTAGTTTTTATATATATTCTGTAAATTAGAATAATATTTTTGGATGTACCTAAGTTATAAAAATTTTAGTTTAGAATTAAGCTAGTTGACTAGGAAGGTAATCATTATCTAATGCAAACGTGCTAATAAAAATTAAAACTGGAAACAAAAGAAATTATTCTCTAACTATGGTCTCTCATTTCACAGATTAAAGATCATTATTTTACTTAATACATGTTTATTTTCAGATATAACTTACAAAAATGAACCACTAAATATACCTGTGCTTATATATGTATTGCCATGTACTTTTTTCAGAGCTTGAAGCATTTCACAAAATGCAAATAAGCAAATGATAAATGGATTTTCTTTTGACCTTGTTGCTTTTTTAATTACTGAGCCTGAATTTGTCATCTAGGGAGTAAATGTTAATCATCTTGAAGGCTTCCATGCATTTCATGAACTGCTTATTCCTGACAAGTAAAATAGATGCAATGTGTGGGGAAAGTTTCTAAAAGCATGGCTGGACAGAGCCATTACAGTAGCAGTATCATTGCATTTTAAATCAAATAATAGTAAAATAAACATAACCATAATAAAACAGAAGGAATCAGTAGCCCTCTATATAAACACCAAGGAAGTCTCATAATTATGTTTGCTCCTTGTGAATGCCTCTGATGGTATTATAATGTTTACATCAATACTTTGCTGTTAATAACTTTCATGTATTTATGTGGTTTCTTCATCAGAGGAACATTCATAAGCAATGATCATTTCTTAAATCATTTCCAATGTCCTTAGAATGGCATTAACTCTTACTGCAGATATAGAAAAGAGCTTTTGTAATAAGTAGGGAGGCATCCTAGTGGTTGTCTAGGTTGTCTCTTAGGAAAACACAAAGCATTAAACATCTGATTTCACTGATAAGTTTAAGGCTTTTACTCATTGTCAATTTTGGCATGTTAGCTTAGTTTCCACACTGCCATATGGATCTAAAACTACTATGTATTTCTTAAGGTATATTGATGAAATAATTGAGGTGATGGACATGAAACACTCCTATAACAACACATTCATATTTTACCTTCTAAATGTCAACATTTACAAAAATCATGTTTCTGCTAGTATTTCCCAATCATCTTTAAATTATTTTCTTCAAACATGTCTTCCCACTGTAGTTCTTGCAGTCATATCCACAGTGCGTGGTAAGGTCCCATCATATTATAAGGCAGAGCCTCCAGCTCCCACAACTACATTTGACCATGTCACAGCTATGTTTGACCAACACACACACAGTGCTGGGAGTTGAAATTTTGTGAATTCTAGACAGATAAATGAAATCTATTTATTATATATACATTTTCTGTCTTAGAGCCTTTCCCATTCATTCCCTAGATTCCCATCTCTTTTTGGACCCGGAATAGGTTTTTGTGGAAGAACATTTTTCCACTGAAGGGGTTGCTGTTATGATTCAGAGGTGCACCAACCTAGATCCCTTGTATGTGCAGCTCACAGCAGGGTTCTCCCTTTGTGAGCATCTAGCACTGCTGATAATGTGACATGAGGTGGAGATTGGGTGAATGCCAGCTGGGAAGAACATCTGTAAATACAGAGGAAGTTTGGCTGGCTGGCACATAGGTCATCTTTTGCTGTGAAGCCTGCTTCCTAATGGGCTAGACATCAGTACTGGGCCATGGTCCCAGGGTTTGGGGATTCCTGCATTGCACTCTTCCTTCGTACTATGGAGGTGTCAGTAGCTAAGGTTAAATATTCTTATCTTCACTACTATGACTTTTACTTCTACCACCCGTATTAAAATTATTTAACATATGATTCATAGTGCCAGACAATCTATACCTTTTCTACTTACATCTAATACTGGATCCCCATTGGTGACCTCAAATTATGGGACCACTGTAGAATCTTTTTATGTATTTTCAATCTGATGATTATCCTATGTTACATAAATAGAAACCTAGCACACTCAACCTTGTAATGCTTTAGATAATAATAAGTACCATAAAAAATAATAAAGTATGGAAATTAGTATATTATTCTGGATATAAAGTAGAAGAAAAAAATGTAATAACTGAAAAATATAATAGAATTTAATGTAGGGATTTGGTAACTTAGTGAAAGGGATAAAAACCTACAGGACAATGAAGCATCTCAGACTTTTTGTAGTAGCAAGGCCATAGTAATAGAAGGAGCAAGTAGAATTATCATAGCCCAAGGGCTTTGTTTACTCAATGTATTTGTTTCCTATTGAGGCTGTAACGAATTACCGAAAACTAAATAACTAAAACAATAAATATTTACTCCTTCACAGTTCTGGAATAAGAAGTCTAAAATCTGTTTCATTAGGCCTAAATCAAGGTTATTGTACTGCCTCACTCATTCTAGAGGCATTAGGACAAAATTCATTAACTTGCCTTTTTTCAGTTTATGGAGCAGCAATATTTCTCAGGCAATTCCTCTATCTTTGAAACAGCTAGTATCTTGCTTCAATTATCATATTTTCTTCTTCCCTGGTAATCTCTTCTCTTATAAGGATTTTTTAAAAAATTTCATCCCCACTAAATCCAACAAACAAATCAGGATAGTATTCCAAGTCTCAAAGATTCTTAATTTAATCTCACATGCAGAGTCATATTACACAGACGACCTACACATGGTCCAGGGATTAAAGCCTAGATATTCTGAGCAATCCTTTTTCATCCTGCTACATTCTGCCCTACAGCACTCAAGGATTCACATCATCCCTACTCAGTTGAGTATCATTCAACTGAAATATCTTATTTACATATTTTCCATTCAAAATTCCTAAATCTCATTACCTAAGTACTCTAAAGCAGTTATGGGGGAGATTCTGAGTATTATCCATACTTACTATCTGTTCACTTGTGGAAGTAGGAAATGTGTTCTCCTCTCCCAGAATAAAAAGTTTAAACAGACAATTATAGATATTCCCATTTAAAAAGATAGAAAATTAAAGGAAGAAAGGAGTCATCAACTTTTACTAGTTTTGAAATATTAGCAGGATCTATTAGATTTCAAAGCCAGGGAATGATCCTTCGTGGAACTCGGATACATTTTCTAGGACTGTAGCCTGGCTGCTGGTCTTGAGGATCTGCCCTTGAGTCATTCCTCCATTTTCTTAATAAACATCATCTCTTTTATGCTTATAGAATGGTCTGAATCTGGCATCCTTCTTTTTTCTCCCTTTCTCTGTCCTTTCACTGAAAGTGAATTCGTATGATTTTCAAAATCTAGTAGACCTCTCTGCAAGCTGTGGGCATTCATTCTCTTGGACAGAAGTATCCTCAATATATGTTTGTTGAATAATCTCATCTCTAGTCCCAGTTCCTCATGGGGTGATTGAAATATATGGATTGTATTTTTAATATCTTCAAAAGACACTCAAAAAGAATTAATGTTATGATTTTTAATATTGTTTAGACTATCTACAATTGTTCATTGAATTCTTTCAGTTTATTTTGGGGCATCATTTTATGACTGCAAATCTCCTAGTTTTATCATATTTGAATTTTGGATAGGATTAGAGTTTCACTAGTCATCAATTATTTTGCTTAAATCCTTCTTACAATGTATCTCATTTGTGTTTTACTCTAAGTATCAAAAACTATCCAGAATACACATTAAACACTGTAGTGGGAAACATCCTTGAATAACTACAACTTCATTGCTTACACATTTTGCTTTCCATGTAACTATAGAACACAAGTCACCTAAACTTCCCATCATTCATGATTTTTAAATTGATTTTATGTGCACTTTTGCCATATAAGTTAACATTCATAATTTCCAGGTTATTATAAGGGATCATCAAGAGCTTATACCCAGTGAAAGTTGATTTCCTGCTTGGGTCTAAAAGCCACACAGAAGAGGCAATGTCTGCCAAAGAGAACCAATGTTGGTGAGGAATAAGAAAAAAATTTACATTTCCTTTTTTTTTTAGCCTCTAGTATCCCATTAATTCCTCTAATGGAATAAACTCACAGCAGAGTCTAAAATGACTTCAAAATCTTCAGACTGAAAAAAAAATAAACCTCTTTTTAGATAGAGGGAGAAATAGTGAAAGGAAGCGGAGGTTGGAGAAAATTGGGGATTAAAATGGTAGATTTATGAAGTAGAAGTAGGTCAGTTAGTGATAACCAAGGCATTGAGAGAGTGATTATATTACATATCGAAATTATCTAGAAGGCTTGCATGAGTAATATCAGAGACTGTAGGTTAGGAGATTAAATAAGAAATAATTGAGAGACTTTGGTGATCACATAGGTAAAAAGTAAAGTGAATTGAGGGTAAATTGTCATGGAGCTGGATGTATGAATCTTGAAATGTACATTTTTTTCCTTAAAATTATGAGAGTATTGTGGACACTTTATACTAGGAAACTAAAATGGCTCAGAACCATGATGTCTTTCAGCTAAATGTGAAATGCAGCCTTTAGCAATAATATAGCAGGGAAATTATATTTGTAGATAATTATCAGGTCTAAATTCAGAGCGAAGGAAATATTTTTTGAGATGAATCTAAGTTCACTGAGCAATTTTCTGGTTTGGGGAAAGAATACAGAAGTAGTGAGTGTATTCAGCAAGAGAAGGACAATATAGGAGCAAATATGTAACAGCAGAAATTACTCATGTTGAAGCAGAATACTACTGAGATGTAAACACTGTTTGATTTAATTCTGAAATATTCTTCCATAGGGAAGTTCCTAAAACAACAAAGAATTTACTGTAGCCTGTAAGGATAAACTGATAGATTAGTACAAGTATTCCATTTCCCCAAATATCATATTCTCTAAATTCTGGAAACTGCCTTATTTTCCATAGTAGTTGATGATCATGAGAACTGGAAGATGTGCCACTCAGTTCTTCATAAGTACATCTTTATCTGAGCCATTATTACAAATAACAAAGTGGCCTCATTTTAAGCAGGTTACACAAATGGCTAGTTGTATTTTTTTCTAACAAAATGATCTCCACATCTCTGTACCTTGTTTGGGGGTAAGAATGTTTAATAATATGTCCTGAGAAGGTTTATTATTTGCATTTGAAGCTGAAATTAGGCCTATATTTCAGGCTGTTATCATACTTATTTGACACATTTTAGTATTCTTCTGGTAGAGACACTTCTCTTTAATACCTTTACTCTAACATCATTTAAGGTATCTCTGGTGATTTCATACAGAGAAGTGTACAGATAATGGCAATGCAAATGTTTATAGTAACCAGGTCAGAAATACCCATGGCTCCTATAATAAAGGAGATTTTAAAAAATATATAATTCCTATTGTGTTTTTTTTCCACTCTACTTCACATATGCCAACATCTCTAAATTTCACCTAAGGGTGTTTAACAAGCTGAGACAGCCTTTAAATATTATCTATTGTCTTATAGGGTAGTGCCTTGGTTTATGGACTTAATTTGCTTTATGATTTTGAGGAAAATGGCTGTGTTTGTGTTTGTGTGGGGAATATGGATGTCATCCTGTTTGTCACCTGATGTGGAGTTTGTGAATGGAAGTAAAATTTTGCCTAACACTTTTGTTTGTGAATCAGATTGTTTGCAAAAAGAAGGGTCTGAGAACTGAGGTATTACTCTGTGGGGTATTTTGGAAGAAGGTCAATTATGATGGAGGATGTTGTTTATAAGACTACCTGCACTAATCCTCTTCCCAACATCCATGGTATTAGATACTGCCCTAGCCTCACAGTGCTCTGGTACAAGGCCACATTATCTGTTTCGGCTATCAGGACAAGAATACATGCTATAGAAAACTGGCCTTAGAAAAAACTTGAACATTGGAACCTATCCTCATTTTCTGTTCTTTGGTCTCATTAGCACACAATGTGAACAAAAAAATGCTACTCTCTGGTAAAAAACCAGATTGTAGCAAAATGAGTCACGTTTGCTGGGTTCCTACCAGCCTGCTTGTAATCTAGAAGACACAGTGGACGAATCATTCAGACTATGCAGGTAGCAGTCGAAAAACTTTCTGACCACTGCCATGTGAGAGGACCCAAGGGACATATAGCCCAGATCATCACCCAGTTGGCTTAGACAATCTGAAGGTAAATTAAATGGAAACCATGGAGTTTATGGTAGATGACTGTAAAGAAAAAGCTAGCTGATGAAATAAATATTGTTATAAAATATTATAAAATGAATATATGATTGCTATTTACCTTTTTACATGTCCCATATATTGAAAGTAAAATGTATGAGAAATGCAGTTTAATTCATAATAAGACTTGTAAAAGGCAATTTAGCACAGAGATTTATTTCTTCTTCTAAAAAATTATAGAGCTTTCACAATGATGTTTTTCTTCAATAGATAGGAGCATATGCTTTTTTGTAGTAGAAAGAAAATCATTCAATAGGACTTTATGGAATTTTGTTTTCATTGCATTTTTTACAATCACATGTTGAAGTAAAAATAGGATACAGTTTTGGATATCATTCATCTTCTAATATCAATCATATGTAAACAATTTATTTACAACATTATTAGACAACATGCCACCATACATGAAAGTAATAATGTAAATTATTAAAAATTTTATAAAGATGCTTTTCAAATATTCTCTGAGAAGAAACTACAGCAAAAGTAATACAGAGACATCTTACAAGCAAATAGATGAGGTTAGTAAAGTGTATTTTTAATTTCTATTTATTCTTATACTTTCTTCATCATGTTTAGCATTCCATATCATTAGTGTTTGTATAGGTAATGCATAACATGATGACTTTGACAATACCGTATTTTTTTCCATGAGAAAAAATGGCTTTGGTCTATCTCCAAATATATTTGTTACACTTCTATTTTAAACAGACTTTTGCTCCCTGAGTAATTGAAATGATCTATATGATGTTGTGAATGAATGCAAAGAACATCTGATCCTATGTATAAGGTAATCTCAAATTTTTTATTTTGAAGATGACATTTGAAAATAGATTGTCAGTCACTGGGAAAATATTGTCATTTGTATTCTCTTTATCTTGGTAACTTACCACAGAATTATCATGAAACCAATCCATCACAATGAGCCCAAAGTCTGTCTTCTTACTACTGTTGAGGCTCAGATAATGATACTCCCCAAAATATGGCATTTGTTTGGCATATTGAACACTTTCATCTAAAGGAAAGTAAAAGGCTTTAGAAGTAGACTCAAATCCCTTTCACCTTGTGCATTCTCTCTTTGTTCCAAGCACAGGGACAGGAATTCTACAAAGTTTTCTTATCTGCCTTAAGTACAGGCCTAATCTAAGCTTTCATGAGGTATGTTCATATTGCACAAAGAAATATTGGATTCCGTCAACACACCTGGACAGACTCTTCCCTCACATCATTGTTCTCTATTTCAGTCTCATACCTCTAATTTATTTACAATCCACTTACAATAATTTACAATCCAATGATTTTTTTCCATGGATTCAAATATTTTTGTTCAAGCTCCTTAAATTCCCCTAAAAATCACTTAATATTTCCCTAACATCACACATTTTTTCCCTTCCATGTATGTAAAAAGAAGTATACAAATTCCTGCATCACATTGAACAAGTATGTAATCATATTTCTGTGATTTTTTTGTGTTTGTATGTGTATGCTTTCTTTCTAAAAATGTGTGTGCTTTCTTTTATTTAATCTAAAATTAGTTTATTTCACCAAACTTTCAGAGAACAGAGAGGAAATTTCCCTTTTACTGAGCAGTACCATTTCTTTATTTTCTGCATCTATTTGGTAGCCCCCTTTTTCTGACATAGATCCATTTGAAGAAGCCTAATGTCTGCCTGGAACCACAGATATAATCAATTTTTGGATATATTATAATTTTTCCGACACATACACACCTATCATAAAGTTTAACTAATACAATAGGCACAGTATGAGATTCAGTAATAATGAATAAAGACATAGACAACTTCTAAAACATGTAATAAAAATTATGTGAATATTGTCCCTCTCAAAATACTTTATTATATTGTACTCACTCTGTTCTCTCTTCTTGAGTGGTAGGAGATGACACAATTCCTGATCTATGAGACAAGCTGAGGTAAACTATGTAACCACTGTGATGTTTAATTTAGAATATTCTGGAAGGTTAACTGAACACAAGCACTGAGAGACCGACAGTCAGTCTGATAAGCAAAATGGCAGTGAGGTGACTAAGAGACCTATGTAGCCTGGATATGTGGACAAAGGGGTGATTCAAGACCTGAGCAGGAGAGAGTAGGATGGTTTAATACTTCATCATGCTAAGCGTGGTACACAAGTTCAACATAGCAATTATTTCTGGAATTTTTTCATTAATATTTTCAGAATGTGCTTTACCATAGGTAACTGAAACCATAGACACTGAAACCATGAATACAAGGGGACTGCAGCAATGATTGAATGGCTTCTCCTTACTCTTAGAATCAGGACATGGTCATACACGTTTCTCATCTCTTCCTGTTTCTTATGTCCCTTTGAACCTTTTTCTTCTTAATTATAGAAAAGCACAGTGTAAGTGTTTATATTTGTTTTAATTTTTGCTTTCATCCTTGCCCTCTGAACTGTGGTGTCAGTGGATCAACTGTATTTCCTAAATCCCTTCTTGATTTATTCTGTGCCCAGAATTCTCTTTACCCTTTCCCCTAGAAATTCTATTTACTTAAAACCATTCTACTTCAAGAATTACTTTGTTTTTTAATAAAGAACTTAAAAGACATTTTCTGTGTTCCAGGTACACTAATAAAGTCTTTACAGATATTTTTCTATTTACTCCTATTAAGAACTATTATTTCCTTTTTTCAGAAGCAGAAACTGAGGAATTGGGGAAATTAATAACTTTCTCTAAATCTCAAATAAAAACCTAAAATTCTAACACATCTTTTTTCAGTGTCTATGTTTAAGCACTGAGATATGCTGCTGCTAGATGCCTTAAGAAAGCCTTTTTTAAACTTCAACTCATGAGTGGTGAATTATCAGTCTATATATTTTCCAACCTTTGCATCTTTCATAACTCATAATTTAGGTCATACGCTTACTATGTGTTGCACTACCAATTATTAATCCCAGGGATGCAGGGATGCTTCAACATACACAAGTCAGTCAATGTAATACACTACATCAATAGAGCCAAGGGAAAAAATCATATGATTATCTCCATAGATGCAGAAAAAGCATTTGACAAAATCCAACATGCATTTTTGAAAAAAACCCTACAAAAAATTGCAATAGATGGTCTCTACCTCAAACCAATAGAAGCCATCTATGAAAAACCAACAGCCAATATCATACTAAATGGTCAAAAACTGAAATCCTTCACACTAAAATC
>NW_004624745.1:7532234-7587202 GCF_000247695.1 Heterocephalus glaber | reverse complement strand
GGAGGAGGTGAAGGGAGGGCTAGGAATAGGAAAAAAATAAGAACCAAGATGCATTCTGTAAAGGTACAATTCCCAATGAGAAATGTAATTGTGTTGTATATCTACAATGTACCAATAAAAAATTTAATAAAAAAAAATGAAAACCAAATTAGGATGACAGGACATAGTTAAGCTCTATCAAGATTTTCAGTTAATGAAAATGGTCTCAATATATTTAAAAGATTAATATTGGCAGAAGGGACTTGAAAACATGACACAACTACATACTATTTACTAAAAACTTACTTTGAATGCAATGATGTAAGCATTTTAAAATAATGAAAACATATATCTAATAAATATAATTGAAAAGAAAAAAATAGCCATGTTATTATTAGATAAAGGGGTAACGAAAGTGGGAGGGGAAGGGGAAAGGAAAGAAGGGAAAGGAAATATTATGAGAAAAGAAAAAAATGGAAACAAAGTCTATGTTAATAGGGAAGGGTGGAGGGGGTGAAGGGTGCACAGGTAATGGGGAAAAAATAAGAACCAAGGTACATCATGTACAGGTACAAGCACCCAATGATAAATGTTAATGTATTGAATACCTAAAATGTACCAGTAAAAGAATTTAAGCAAAAAAAATTAGACAATATAGATATCAGAGGAAAGAAAATTACCCTAAAAGGGGAGTTATATAACAATAAACTTTCAGTCCATAAAGAATATATAGCAGTCCCTTATATGTAAACCAAAACACAGAGCTTAAAATATATCAGGAAAAAAAAGATCTGCTAGAAGAAATTGACAAATCTGCATAGTTGAGCACTTTATTATTAAGTATATAGAAAATCAGTATGATCAGCAAGTATAAAGAAGAACATAACATCATCAGTCATCAACAGGATTTAATCAAAGTTTATAGGTTACTCCACCCAAAGACATCACAATACACATTCTTTCAAAGTGTCTCTAAGATTTATACAAAAAGAGCCTCTAATTGGACTACAAAAAAAATCTCAGAAAAAAGTATATTTTCTCCAATCACAATAATATCTGACTACAGAGTAATCTCACAAAGATAACAGGGAAGTTACTAAACAATTGAAAATTGAACATCACATTTCTACATAATCCATGAGTCAAAGACTATATTACAATGAAAAACTTAAAAAGGAATTATGTTGAATAAAATAAAATAAAAAATACAATTTGTGAACACTTATTGATGAAATTGAAGATGAAAATCTATGCATAATTTAGAAAAGGTAAAATGTCTCAAAATTCCTATAACAAATACCAGAAAAAATAACAGTACTTTCAAAGGAAGTATAATTTACGTTTATATGTATCTTGTATCTACCATGGTCAATACCTTTTATATAATTATTGTATACTAGTTGTGGAATATTATATTTCTTCAGGTTTTACCATCAAGGGAAACTGAGTAAAAGGGTCATGTGTTCTCTTAATATTATTTCTTATAATTGTGTGCTAGTCTATCATAATCTGCTAGTCTATCATAATTAGTCTATCATAATCAAATATGAAATTTTTATATAAAGAGGACAAAAATAATCCCCTAGATAGGTAGGTGATATTTGACATTTACTATTGCCTCCTATTTTCATGTTGAAATACAAATTCATTTTTATTTGAAGTTCTATGCTCTTCTGGAAGTGATACTCATTGGGAGCTTCCCTAAATTTGTCTATTTTTTTCCCTTTTCATCTCAATTCTTGGAAGTTTTTTGTAGTTTTGTTACTTTCCTGGCCTGGTCCTTTTGTCCTGTCCAACATCTATCAGAAACACATTTATAAACAACAACAAAATAGCAAGGGGGGACAAAGCAAACAGTTTTTTTCCATCTGTATAGAAAGCAAATTACAAAAAAAGCTCTTCATATAATATCATCCCTTCATTTGAAACCAAAAATCTATGTTCTAACTTGTTCTTGACACATGTATATGTTTTAGAGTTAATAAAATACATAAATCCATGGAGCTCAAAGTAGTGGTTATATGATAAGGCAGGGGAAAGGTTTTTATGGATAAGATAAATGTGTATATTGAACATTTTAATTCTCTTAAAAATGCAAAATTTTTGCTGCATTTTCTTTTTAAAGATGATGGAATAAATATATCAGTGTTTGTTGTTTCTATTGTCGAGATCATAAAAATTATTTCAAAGGTGAAAAAGAAACAGTAAATCCTTCTTCTTTCCACTTATTATCTAGCTTTCAATCCCTTACCACTACTTACATGACTTGTTTTCATCAGTTTACCCTTCATTTTCCTACATAACTTTCCAAAGACCTGTTTATTTGTATATTAGCATGTATAATCAGTACCTGTTAATAAAAATAAGAAAAAATGAAAGGATATCTAAATAAGTCAGACAGTAAATTTCTGTTCTTATTTGCGGTCAATCATTTCTTAGGTACCGTTTCTTATCCTTATGGTCTTGGATGTCAGGATTGTGATCTGGAATTCACTTTTAATGACAAACAAATCCATCATGAGCGTTAATATAATGATTATTCAAGATGTAACATTAACATAGCCACTGATGAAATTGTTTACTTATACACTATATACATACAAAAATAAACATAAAGATAATTTGTAGACAGATTTGATCAGTATGTAAAATAAAATTAAATGGTAAATATAAAGCACTGGTGTTTCCTAATAGTCAATGAAAGCTACATAGGCTTTATAGGCTTTGCTTTATTTTTGTGCTAGGCATATTTCTTCACTTTCATATAGAATAAAGGAATAGGCACAAAAGTAGTGTGATGTAGAGAAGAGACAAAGGAATGCATACACCTTTGAATTGGTCCTCACATGAGACTCATGTTAGATTCAAAGAAGTTCCAAGCTCAGATAGGCACAGCATAATATGCAACAAGAGAACAGCTGCTCACTCCTAAGGCCAGGAATTGATAACTAACAAACAACAGACATCTCTAGCAAATATGAAGGTGATATATCAAGGAAATCCCGATTAAAACTCACTTTGTACTTTCAGGATATTGTCAAAATTCCTAAGGAATGGAAAAAAAATCCAAATTTCTTTAATACAATTTTTAAATTTATTTTATCACTTTTACAATTACTCATACTACTAATGGAATGGAAGTATCAGAGGTAAAACATCAAAACTCTTAACCAAACAAAAATGCACAAAACTTTGAAATATTTTATCAAAATCTCAAAAGAAATTTTACCTTCTGATCCTTCATGAACTTCTGAGATTCTGGATGTTTAGAAAAATTTTGACTCCTAGCTTTAAGTACAGTTAAAATTTCTATCTTTATAGACGAAAAGCAGTCATCTACCTTTTTGTATTACTCAAATTGCATGGATGAAACATTTGACAAAATAACTTGTGGGCTGACCGATCTCTATGCAATTCATTATGTAGGCACTGTCATGATTCGAGGTAGTAAATTATAATGAAAAACAAAAAGAACCTAATCCTTCCAATTTCTAAACAAAGACTCTGCATATAAAAGACTTAGTACTCATTTGTTGCTGTTAGTGCAGTTGATCAAAACTATGTATCCAGGATGTCAAAATAGTTTTATACAAATTGGATAATTTAATTACTCTCATGTAAATTAGTTTTCCCCTGTATGGATATGCATAATTTTAAGATTGAGGATTTACAGTGAAGTTTTAGTTTATATTTTTATGTTTTGTATCTAACAAATACTTTTGATTACCCTTTTGGGAGAATTACCCACCTGACTCCTTACCTTCCCCAACTAAATGACAGAAAATTACTTTCTAGCACTCCTTTGAATCTAGTTCACAGACGTATGGATCCTCTCCTCTAATTTGGCAAGTAGGTGGATGTTCTGAATCAGATGTAAGAGGAGAGCTCATTCTGCCAAGGATTAATCCAGAGAAATCCCTCTTTTAGTCGTGTTAGAGACAGGGCCAGAAGCTCTACTATTTGGTTTATTGATGATTCTGTGTTCACATTAGATTAATTTTTTGAGCTGAGGAAGCTCTGTGACTAATTTTATATTTTCATGGAGATACAGTCCATTACATAATATCTTTCAATATTAAAAAAAAATGTTTTCTATTAACTAATTAGAATATGTTTAGTTTCTTATAACTGAGAACCTAATTGAGTAGACAGAGTTTGGGTCATCTAATAAATTTCTCTTATTTCACCTACCAAAATAAGCAACATACAGAGCTAGATTTTACTTTCTAAGCTTCAGAGCTATATAGGAACAAGATCAGGATTACAGCCCATGAGGTTCAAATGCAAGTCCCATGAAAACACCATACTTTATTTTTTTTCAATTTGAGTAATGTTACATATTTAAATAAGTTGATATCTTACTTAGCACCTTAAAGAAAATAAAATTATAATTTTTTGAATTTGCTTACTTTCTCTACAGCTAAAATTGATCAAAATATAAATTAATTTGTTTTGTTAAAGCTACAGATAAGGAAATATTCTTTCCTAGTACTGATGCTAGTGAAAGCTCCTCAGACTCTAACCATTTGCTAGAGAAAGATGTAAGGTAAGTTTCCCCAACTATGTATTTGATAGACAGATATTGTGGAGGGAGAATTATCTATTTTCCATTACTCTCTGGGACTTTTAAGAAATGTTATAGTGAAACCATCCAAAAATGTGTCCTCTGGGCCCACACTTACTAAGTTTTAAAGCTATTATTTCTTTAAAGTGAAATGATAAGCCACAGGAAATTTTTTATAGCTTCAAATCATCCTTCTCTATAAAATGTGACTTCCTCTTCTGACCCAAAGGTTGGTTGTCTTGGGTCTTTTTAAAGTAATGGATGAATGAATTTTTGAGCTAAGAATCATATTATGGTAAGCATCTTTCTCCTTGACTACTTCTCATTCAGCTCTCAGCTTTCTAATTCAAAGAATATTAGATTAGAAACACTAGAAATTCTCAGAAGTTACAGCTACATGTGTGAAGAAAAATGATCTTCAAGATGGCTAAGGACTAAGCCACATATCAAAACGATCACTCATGCTGCTCAGAGAAGCAAAATGGCTGCCCACACACTCTTGAGAGAAAGTAAGAAAACTCACAGGGGAGACAAGATTAAAGAAATCACATATATCATGAGGATAGTCTGCCAAAATGTCCTTTTAGGGTTGTCCCAAAATTTCATATTGCAGGATTTTATTCTTGAGATTTAACTCAATGTAGATTTAACTTCTTAAATTAAAAAAGTATAATTCATAAAATTCATACATTTATGAGATCCGGTTATTCCTATTTTCTTATTGTATCTGTTAGTTCATTTACAAATATTTATCATGACTCAGCTGCTCAAATTGCCATGTTAGCTACTTGAGTATCTCAGTTGAATAATATAAATGAAAGCACATTATTCATGAATCTTATGTTCCAGTGAAGAAGAGAAAAATATTCAAAAGAAATTATAATCTTTAATTATGCTTGATTGAGGAAAGGTGACAAGGAAACAGGCCAATATATATGAAACATTGTTTATTTACTTTAAAAAAGGTTTCTGATGAGGTGTAACATTTGAACTAATATCTAAAATTTTAATAGAAATTGGCTAGATGAAGAAAGGAGAAACCTATTGCAAGAAAAGGACACATTCAAATCCCACCAATATTAGGCATAAGTGGGAAATTTGGTTACATGACTATGTCATTGAATGTCATGTGTTTTTCTTTTTTCCTACTTTATTGCCCATTATTTATCTATTTATTTTTTAGGAACCCGTATTTCATTGTACTTTTTAAATATTTCTAAAATCCTATCACATTCTTTTACTAATTTTCACTTCATTAGTTGCTAGGAGAACACAGATTTTATATTGAGGTTACTGTTGTCTTCAGTTTCCTCACTTTCTTAACTCTCAGTTTACTCTTCACACTATAGCTACTAAAAATATAAAAAAATATATTTATGTGATCAACATTTGCCATTTCTTAGAATGCCTCAATATTATTCCATCAAATACTAGGTTAAGGGCTGGGGATTTAGCTCAGTGGTTCCGCCGCCTGCCCCACAAGCACAAGGACCCGAGTTCAATCCCCGGTACCAAAAAAAAAAAATACTAGGTTGAAATTTGAAGACATAAGTACAAACCTTTTTGACTACTAAAAAGATATATTTGTTTAATTTAGTTATTAAGGTAATTTTGTTTTAAAAATATTTTATTGGTATATGTTTGTGACACATACATTTATAATAATCTTAGGGAACTGATACATATATATGGGTTCCTGATCATTTTTACTTCCCATGTACCCCCATCCCCATCAGCTTCCCCTTCCTCAGTTTCCTTCCCATCTCCACAAAGTCTACTTCTCTGTTTCCTATCATCTCTTTTTTATTTTTCTGATTTATTTATATTTTGGGTTTAAAAACATGGCCTTCTATTGCCTTCTTCTCTAATACCACTGCACGGAAAGAAAAACTTGCCTTGCGTCTTCTCAATGTTTGATAATTGAGTCTGAAATAAACCCACAGAGGACAAACAAAAAACACGGTTGACATAAAAAAGATGTCTTTATCTATTATGTGCATGGGGCCATCATAGGAAAGAAAGGTGAATACTTTTTAGTCCTAGTTCCTAGGAGAGTACTGAGTGAGAATAGAGGCAACTTAAGGGAGATTGAATGATTTGGGGGAAGAACGAGTAGGCCTTCATGAAAACAGTTCAGAGCTTCTCACAAATGTCATTTGAGCATGATGTCCACCTCCAGTCTTCTCTCCTGGGTTGTAAGCCAAGAACTCTTCTTCTCTAGTTGATGTGATTCCTGGGAAGGAAATTTGAAGCAGCCGAGCTCCTTTTAGAAGAACTATCTTTAGGCAGATAAGTTCAGAGAAAGCCCTTTCCTATGTTTGCTGTTCCCAAAGTACCGCTAGTTGAAAGGAATCAGCATATAAAAGTGGCGTGTTTTGGACTGGTATTTAATGAGCTCCTTTACAAAGTCACTCTCTGCTCCATTAACCACTAAGAAGTTTAATGCAATAATTTTAAGTGAGATAAATCAGACACATAAGCATAAATATTGCATGCTTTCTCTTATATGAGAAACCTAAAGTAGAAAAAATTTAAAGGGAAAAATAAGAGAGAAAACACAAAACAGGGAGATAAATCCTTTGCAAGTGGGAAGGGGCTCTGGAGATATAAAGACTTTGGAGGCAGGGGAAGGCAAGAGAATGTAAGAAGAATTATGATGTGTAATGTAAATGTATCAATTTCTTTCAGTGAATGTAATCACTATGTACAGTACACAAACATTAATAAACATTAAAAAATTCAAACTTCAAAAAGTGTCAGTTGTAGTAATGATTCATGGAAGATTTTCTGTCCTCAATCTTACTCCTACCTCTTCTTTAAAATTCCATATGTCCTTTTTTAAACTTATATGTCATCATCTTCTCTAGTTACAACAGGCCTATTCATTATTCTCACCTACTATAACTTAATTCTTTTCATTTTATACTTTTTGTGATATATATATATATATATATATATATACACATGTACATATTTTGTACTCTGTGCACAAAATTATTCTTTTCTTCATATTTGTATTCTGGTACAGAGAAGCACATAATTTTTTGGCATTAAGTCAAGAGTGACAAAAGGAATCTTAAATATTACACATACATATTGCCTCTATTGAATTTAAAATAAGGTATGAATTCAAAAGAAAATATTTATAAATTTTCAATAATTTTTCTTTGCAAACGCTTTGACAAAACCCATTAGCCCTTCATAGTAAAACCCTAAAGAAAACTGGCAAAGAAGGACAATACCTGAATTTGATAAAAGCTATTTATGACAAACCAAGGCCTAATATTATATTAAATGGTGAAAAAATGAAAGCATTTCCCCTAAAATCAGGAACAAGAGAAGGATGCCCACTATTCCAACTTTTTTTCCATATAGTACTTGAAATATTAGCCAAGCAATCAGGCAAGAGAAAGACATAAAATGTGTACATGTAGGAAAGAAATAAATCAAAGTATCCTTATTTGCAGATGACATGATATTTACATAGAAGACCCAAAGAACCCCACCAAACCTCTTAGAATTAATAACTAAGTTCAGCAATGTACCTGGATGCAAAATCAACACATAAAAATCAATAGCATTTGTGTACACCAATAATGAACTCAATGAAAAAGAAATCATGAAAACAATACCATTTATGGTAGCATCAAGAAAAATTAAATACCTAGGAATTATTCTAACTAAAGAGTCGAAACACCTCTATGATGAAAACTATAGTATTCTGAACAAGGGCATTGAAGAGGGTATCAGAAAATAGAAAGATGTCCCCTGCTCCTGGTTAGGCAGAACCAGTATTGTCAAAACGGCCATACTTTCAAGACTATTATACAGATTCCGTGCAGTCCCAATGAAAACACAAATTCCATACTGCACAGATGTAGAAAAAACAACCCTAAAATTCATATGGAATCAGAAGAGATACAGAATAGCAAAAACAGTCTTGGGAGAAAATAACTAAGCAGGAGATATCACAATACCAGACTCCAAGCTGTACTATAAAGCAACAGTGATAAAAACAGACGCTGCTGGCACAAAAACAGATGTGTATCAATGGAACAGAACAGAAGATACAAAAACATCCCCAGATATATCTAGATATTTGATATTTGACAAAGGGGCTAAAAGTATATAAGGAAGAAAGATAGCCTATTCAACAATTCTGGGAAAACTGGATATCTGCTTGCAGAAGATTGAAGCAAGACCCACATCACTCACCATGTACTAAACTAAAATCAAAATGAATGAAGGATCTAAACATTAAAACAGAAATATTGAACCTACTGGAAGACACTTGCAGTCATAAGTATAGGAAAGGCTTTTACAAACAGAGCCCAATTTCACAAGAAATAATACCAAGAATGAACAAATGAGATTATATCAAATTAAAATGTTTCTTCACACCAATAGAATAAATTAGTAAAGTTAAGAGACAACCTACAGAATGGGAAAAAATTGCCATTTGTTCTCAGAGGACTAATAGCTAAAATACATAAAGAACTCAAAACTTTAGATAACCTAAAATAAAAAAAAACCCAATCAAGAAATGGAAAAGGTAAATGAACAGATACTTCTCAGAAGATGTACAAATGGCCAATAAGTATATGAAAACATGTTCAATATCTGAGGCCATAAGAGAAATGTGAATTAAAATAACACTAATATTCCATCCTACACCAGAAAGAGTAGCAAGCATCAACAAATAAAAAAACTTGAACACGCAAAACATACATCTGTCATGAGAATTTTGTTATTTCTCCTAGAAAACTTTCTTTGCATTTCTGCCTGATTCAAGTTGCCTCCTAAACAATCCTCTTAAATGACATCCCATGATTGTTAAATTTTAAATGACCCTGTATAAAATAATATCTTAGTTATTCTCTATGAGCATTGTCCTTTGGTGTTTTTCTTTACATATATTTTAAGATTTACTTTCTGTAATCAGACTATAATATAACCTTAAGGATGAAGAATAACTAAAGTAACTGGAAAAATAATACTGGTTAAAAAATTAGTACTTTATAATGAATAACTAGCCTCCGTATATCAAAAAATATATATACCTATGATAACAGTTTAGCTAATCACTTCATCCTAAATATTATTATGTGATTACTTAAAATTTCTAAATTTCATGAAAGAAAATTTAAAAAAAGATATTGATTATTTTTTATCGCTATGGTTTTATTACTTCTTATATTGGTTATTTTTTCTGTCTAGCTCTCTTTCCCTAAAATTTGTCAATTCTAGAGTAAGGTAAATCTTTTCTTCCAGTCAGCCATTTCTGTAATATGCTTTGTATTATGTCATACTTACAAATAATAACAAGCCATAAGTGAAATACTGGCGTGTATCTATGTTTACCCATTTCCTTTTCCGTGTATACAAACTACAATGCATATACTTGAAAACTACAGGTAATATGTAAAGATAATCATTGGAATTTGGTTATATAGTGAGCTAGAAAGAGGAAAAATAAAGGTTTGTTGTCTCAGTATTCATTTCTCCATTCACTAAATATGTATTGAATGTCCTCCTCTGAATTAGACTTTATTTGAGGTACTGAGATAGAGCACAAAGGAAGGAATTGTTTCCTATATGAAAACCAGGATTTTCCAAAAATTATCGATATTAGATAAATAATCAGATATAAAATACTTATGTAATACAGAAAACTGCAGATAATCATACAGAAAAATATTAGTGACATAAAATACACATAGAACGTGAGGCACTGAACAAGTTTTTCAAAAGCATATATTTCAACTGTGTGATTGGTACATATTAAAGCTAGAAAAATTAAGTTATGCTTCAAAAATAATTGCTTTGTAACTTGTGTTCAAGAAGTCAATCAACTGGTTAACCAAAATAGCATTTGCATAAATTTACATATAATAGCTATAACAGAATTTTTTATTTATATATGTATATAAAATCATAGGAAGCACAATTCATAGTCAACTATGTTAACATAATTTTTATGCTATAAAATATAGTATGAAAGTATTTTGAAAGTTCAATATCAAGTAGATAGTTTGTCAGGTGTTTTTAAACCACATAGAATAAATCTTACCTTTGCCAGACAAGAATAAATATGCTAGCTCTTTTGTATTTTGACTTTTAAGTTTGAGCCAGAAGTGCCACTGAAATCAGCTTCTGACTAGTGGAGATAAAATAAACTCTACAAAGAGCCGAGCCTGTCAAAGTCTGTGAAAAGATCATCTCAGATGGTCAAATAATAGATGCTGAATACATAAGTAAAATTCAAGAGAAGCCTCAGCTTTTCTCACATTTAAATTAAGTTTTCTTGTTCAAGCCAATGCTAGATTTCAGCATCTTTACTTAGTCACCCTGGACAGAAAATGTATTTGGATCTATAAATATTAGAGTTTTCATTGACGTGACACTGAATTTCTTTTCACCATAATGAGCAGATTCTTGTAGAAAAGAGATGAATGAAGAATATGCAGGACTTGGTTGCTATGGAAACCAGCAATGTCTTTTCCTCATGATTAGACATTGAAGTAACCGATTTTCAGCTTTTTAATGTAGAGGAATATCTTCTGACTTTTTTTGTAACTTTGAAACTAATAATCTACCATGTTTTGCTTTCACACTGAGTTTTATTTGCTTTATCCCTGGAGTCTCAGAATTACTTTCACGGACATATTAAATAAATTTGAAAACCTTTTGTTATCCAGTTGTGTGAAAAGGATAACTCTGGATTTTATTCAACCTCAAAATCATACTTGTAAATTGTTTTTTAAAAGATATGATATAAGAATGTGTGCCTGTGAGAAGTAATTTGTGTTTTTTGGATCTAATTAGTGCTTGTCTATATGTGGACTTAGACAGTTATGCGTATAGTGGGTGAAATAATGTGCATATCTCAGTCACTTTCTCATTGCTAGGGAAAAAACATTCAACACTCACAACATAAAGGAGGAAAGGTTTATTTTCGCTCTGTTTTGAGAGAATTCAGCCCATAGTTGGCTGGATCCATGACAGAAAGATCATGGTGTAAGGGCCCACAAAGCAAAGCTGCTCAGGACAAGGAGGCTGGGAGAAAGGAGGAGCTGGGGCCGGAAATACAATCTACAGATCACCTCTCAGTGACCTGCCACTTCTGAACAAGCCTAACCTCCTAACAGCACATTTACCTATGGATTC
The DNA here is from genome assembly GCF_000247695.1 of Heterocephalus glaber. The sequence goes on along the minus strand of NW_004624745.1, from coordinate 7,575,492 downwards.
ATCAGTAAATTCACCCAGGGAGTACAGCATCCCCGTGATCCAATTACCTTCTACACATGAGAAATTTTACACTTATACCATAACATTATTTCTAAGAATAGACACTTTTAGAAAGAATTGCACTGGCATAATATAAAACAACAAAACCATCTGTAAGGTCAATATTACCTGAACACATTCAAAGAAAACTTCCATGGGTTAGCCTGTGCTTCATTTTTCCATAAACATTATGTAAATTAATGTATAGCAAATCATTTGTATTCATTAGAAAATATTATATTTAATCTTAGAAATATAAGTTGTTCAGACTTCAGGAAATGCAGATTTGATGAACAATTTGGAAAGACTTATTTTTTTCTTCTCAAGTTTTTCTTTCAAGTTTCAGCATGTACAATGGCTCATTCACATGCTCTTGTCTAGTATTTCTTCCCTTCTTTGTTAGGCATGGTTAAATCTATCCAAAAGTACACCTTACAGAGGTTGATATGACTATAGATTCCTATCTCGATCTGGTGATGTTTAAAATAGTTTCTAGGAATAAATAAACTTTCTTCTAGTTAATTATTGCTTATGTATTGATTTCAATGTAACCCAAACTGAACTACAATCAAATTAAACAAATTTAAAATGGAATAAAATATAAAATAAAAAATCTTATTTTACTATTCTCCTTTTTTTTAAACTTTCTGTTTTCTTTTTCTTTATTTTTCAGTAGTGGAGATTGAAACCTCGGCTGTAGCACTGAGCTATATACCCAGATCTTTTTAAATTTTTTATTTTGAGATATGGTCACACTGAGTGGCTAAATTGTCCAGGTTGGTCTTGAACTTGCAATCCATTGCCATCCCCAGCCTCCAATAATGTTAGAATTACAGGCCTGTTCCAACATGGACAGCTATATCCTTTCATTTAATAATTTTTCATATTAATATTTAGGTATGAAAGAGCCTAAATGATTTTAAGAAATTATTTTCCTCACACTACCTATGCCACCTTTAATCCTACATCAAGAGAAAAAAAATACTTGATTAGTTTTTATTTCTAATTTCAATGTTAGTTCCAGTTTGTATGAATATAAATCACACTGTGTGTTTTATATTGAATCTGCAAGATGGATCAGATAGCTGTGGAGTGGACAAAAGATAATCATGGTATTCTAGATTCTTATTTTGCTGATAAAACTAATATTTCACACTGGAAGCTTGATTTTCATTCAAAATTCAAATCTGTCTCATTTCTCAATACAATTCATGACAAAGTTTTGCTTTACTTCAAAAGTAACTTTCCTTTTTCCATTTTGAAGTAAAAATAGAGTTATTTGAAATAAAAATAAAGAGATTTTCAAAGAGTTAGGTCTATTTGTTTAACCCTGAACCTAGGCTGGCGTTATGATTTGCTGTGGCCAATATCCTAATCAATAGAATAAGTGAAAGTAGCATCACAACAATGATGAGTGTAGACTCCAATAGGCTTTGATTCCATTATCCCTCTTACATCTTTGCCAGTGTCCATGTGAACAAGCTTGGCATATTTGTCTAATATTTAGCAACATTTGACTGAATTCACCTTCAATCCCCTGGCAAGTAGGCAGAAGCAGAGATGCCAGAACTGGGTAAATGTATGCGTCGATTAAGAACAGAACAACAGTAAGGTAAGCCGAGTCCAAACTGTCAAATGGAAATTGCCACTGAAAAGAACTGAAAGCTCTGTAAACTGTTGATGTCTGAATTAAATAACTTTGACAGTTTCTTATAAAGAAATAACTAAATGGCACTTTCATGTACAGCCATATGCCTCTCACATGTTATGTAAGTCTTGAAAGACTCAAATTTTTATTTATTCAGATTCCCTCTCAGGCAATGTTCCTAGAAAATATACTCCATAAATATATTATTTATGTGTTAAATAACACTCAAGTCATAAAGCAAATTTTACATCTGAAATTTTCCTTGGCAAAAATATATCTCTGAACGCTTTCTACAACCTAAAGTAGATGCTTTTATCTTGACTTCACAGAAAAAACTAAAGGTCATGAAAGAAGACATTCTGTTACTTCCTCTCATGACATACAATTATATGAATATTTGGTGATATTCATTGCTTTTTCTTATATTGCAAATGAGGAAGCTACTTACTCTTTATCCTATATAAATTTAATTCCATTTCTTACCTGTTGAAATTAATTTCTTCTACCTTCTTTAATGTTTCTTCGCATCTTTGTTGGTTTTGCTTTATTAATTTAATTCAAAATAAGCCCCTCTAATAATGTAGATTTTCTTTCCTTAATATTTTTTATTTAGAGCTGGCTATATTATTATTCATGATGTCATTCCATCAAACATAGATGGGAATCATGAAAGTACATCAGTTAGCTGATTAGCATACAGAGCACTACAGTTTCTCTAAATCTTCAGAATGAGGAAGGAATACTGACACTGACAAGGCACCTGCATCACAGGTTGAAATGTCTGACTGGGTGGAGGGCAATAGTGAGTAAAGAGAGGTACAGGGCAAAAGATTTCTTCTGCTGTCTCTGGAGCCATCTGGTGCTATAGACCAGTTCCAAATAGAACACTGATGGGCTTGAGCTGACTCAAAGTTCATACATATGTTTCAAGTTTAAGCGTCAGAGTTGTCCAACAATTGACAGTCCAGAATCATAAACTTTTTCTGGTTCTGACATAAACAAAAGTAAATCAAAGTGTCAGCACCATCCCAGTAATCCAATCTCATTTGATCCCGTAGGAAACAAATAACATAAGAATAAATGCTCAGGAGGAATGAACCATTCTTCAAGCCACCCTCTGGAACCAGCTTGGCCACATACTGAAGGGACCACACTCCACACGCCACTCTCAGAGTTCCCTGGGACATGCGATATCAGATACGCTCAAGAGAGGCCTGAAGGTTGGGAAAATGATCAGAGAATATCCCATTTGGTGCCCAGTGTATTAGTGAAATTGAGTCTTGGTTCTTGTTTTTATCTAAAATGTGTTGTTGAGACATATTTAAAAACAAATTATAAAATACATCTAAGCAATTATAATTAAAATTTTCTGAAATCATCCATACCTGATAGATATTTCTTGATTTTTTTGTAAATGTAGGATATATAAAAGATTATCACTTGAGCATAGAATTTTCTGTTTTCTCTGACTAGAATTCCCTTATTGTTGAAATCCTTTCTTTTATATGAGATGCCACAGATCAGCCTTCCAGGTATGAGAAAGTTGTGAGTCACTAAAAATAGCTCTTGGGGAATGGAAGTCTTATCTATCAGCCAAGTGACACTACAGTTCGTCAAGTGGGAGTGAGTGGGAAAGAGGTTCATTATCTGATTTTAAACTACATTTTACCTTGAAAATTTTTGTCTAAGGGAGTAGATCCAAGCCAAAGATTCTTTTCACTTCAAACACTAATATGCTGGCTTTTCTTGAGAGCATTCTAAGATATTTGATGACATCTCCCTGAAGATTTCTGAACCCACAGATGAGAGCCCTCAGTCTTATGACTGTCATTTTATTTCTCCTGTGTGTGACCATTACTCATTTTCATCAGCTCGTTCTGAAAGCCACACTGGTCTGTTACATAGTCCAGCACAAATCCTAACCCTCAGTCCAGAAACCTGACCTAGTCCCTGGAAGTCTTCATTAAATTTTGTATCAAGCACATGTTTTGGTGTTTGGTAGCTTTACTAGTTAGGTACTCATTAATAAAATAAAACTTGTTCTGCTAGCTTCACTGGAGGAGACATGATTAAACATCATCTTTTATTTTAAAAGTGCTTGCTACAATTTATTTATTTACATCTATGCTGATCTCAAACTTAATTAGCATATATGTTTCATCATGTTCAGATCTTTAATCCATTTTGATTTTAGTTTAGTGCATGGTGAGAGATATAGGTCTGGTTTTAATCTTTGGCAAGTTAAAAGCCAATTTTTCCAGCAGCAGGTATTAAAGAGGCTATCTTTTCTCCTGTATGGATGTTTGACTCCTTTGGTGAAGATGAGGTAGCTGAATATGTGGAGTTGTTTGTGCATCTACTAATCTGTTCCACTGGTCCTCAGATCTGTTTCTTTGTCAGTACCATGCTGTTCTTATCACAGTAGCTTTGTAATATAGTTTCAAGATGGGGGTTGTGATACTTCCTGTCATGTCTGTGTTGCCTAGAATTGCTTTTGCTATTCTGGGTCTCTTCTTGCTCCAAATGAACTTATGGTTTGTTTTCTCAAGGTTCGTGAAGTATGCTTCTGGAATTTCAATTGTGATTGCAGTGAAATTATATAGCAGTTTTGCAAGTATGGCCATTTTCACTATGTTGATTCTTCCTACCCAGGAGCAAGGGATATCTTTCCATTTTCTGATATCATCTTCAGTCTCTCTTTTCAGAGTGCTACAGTTTTCAGAGAAGAGGTTTTTGATTTCTTTCATTAGGTTGATTCCTAGGTATTTCAGTTTTTTGGATGCTATTGTGAAAGAAATGATTTGCCCTATTTCTCTCTCAGTGAGTCTGTGGTCGGTGTACAGGAAAGCTATTGATTTTCATGTGTTGATCTTGTATCCAGCTACTTTACTGAATATGGATATTAAGTCTAGGAGACTTTTGGTGGAGTTTCTGGGGTCTTCTATATAGATTATCATGTCACCTGCAAATAATGACAATTTGACTTCTTCATTACCTATCTTTATTCCTTTTATTTCTTTCTCTTGTCTACTTGCTGTGGCTATTGTTTCCAAAACTGTACTGATCAGGAGGGTGATAGTGGACACTCTTATCTTGTCCCTGATTTTAGTGTGAAGAATTTCAGTTTTTGGCCATTTAGTATGATATTTGCTATTGGTTTTTCATAGATAGCTTTTATCAAATTGAGGTAGAGACAATCTCCTCCAATTTTTTGTATGGTTTTTATCATAAGTGTGTGTTGGATTTTGTCAAATGCATTTTCTGCATCTGTTGAGATGATCATATGTTTTTTGTCCTTGGCTCTATTGATATAGTGTATTACATTGATTGATTTGCATATGTTGAACCATCTCTGCATCCCTGGGATAAATCCCACTTGGTCAATGTGTATGATCTTCTTGATGATCTTCTGCATTCTATTTGCTAGTATCTTATTAAGGATTTTTGCATCCATGTTCATTAGTGAGATTGGCCTATAGTTCTCTTTTTCAGTTGGCTCTTTCTCTGCTTTGGGGATCAAGGTGATGCTTGCTTCCAGGAATGAATTCAGGAGTATTGCTTCCCTTTCAAATTCTTTGAAGTGTTTAAACAGTAGTGGCAGTAGTTCCTCTCTAAATGTCTTGTAGAATTCAGCAGTGAAGCCATCAGGGCACAGGCCTTTCTTAGTTGGTAAAGATTTAATTATGTTTTCAATTTCATTGACTGATACTGGGTTGTTTGGAATTTTTAGGTCTTCTCCGTTCCACTTTGGTAATTCATACATATCTAGGAATCTGTCCATTGCTTCTGTGTTTTCCATTTTATTGGTGTATAGGTTCTAGAAGTAGGCACTGCTGATCCTCTGGATTCTTGCTGGGTCTGTTGTAATTTCACCCTTTTCATTCCCAATTGCATGGATTTGGGCCTTTTCTTTCCTTTTTCTGATAAGGCGGGGTAAGGGTTTGTCAATTTTTTTATTCTTTCGAAGAACCAACTCTTGGCTTCACTGATTTTTTGTATTCTTCTCTTAGTCTCTATTGCATTGATCTCTCCTCTGATCTTTATAACTTCCTTCCTTGTGTGATCTTTAGGTTTGTCCTGATCTTCTTTTTCTAGAAGTTTGAAGTTCAGCATCACGTTGTTTAATTGGGCTTGCTCTGTTTTCCTATATAAGTATTCACTGCTATGAATTTCCCTTGTGAGACTGCTTTCATTGTGTCGCATAGATTAAGATATGTTGTATTGTCAATGTCATTTAATTGAAGGAACTGTCCGATTTCTTTAATTTCTTCTGTGGCCCATTGGTTATTCAGAAGTGTGTTATTCAGTTTCCATATGTTTATGAAATATTTGCAGTTTCTTTTGCTATGGATCTCCAATTTCATTGCACTATGATCTGATAATATACAGGGGACAATTTCAATTCCTTTGAACTTACCTACACATTCTCTATGAGTGAGTGTGTGGTCTATTTTTGAGGACCACCTGTGTGCAGCTGAAAAGAATGTGTACTCTGATTTTGTGAGTTGGAACACTCTGTAAACATCTATTAAGTTCATTTGTTCAAGAGTTTGATTGAGTTCTAGTATTTCATTGCTTATTTTTTGTCTAGTTGATCTACCTATTTGTGACAGTGGGGTATTGAGGTCCCATACTACTATTGTAATAGTGGTTATTTGATTTTTAATGTCCATTAGTGTTTGTTTTATATAGTTGGGCACACTTGTGTGGTACATATGTATTTATTTCTTCTTTTCATCTCTTCCTCTTGGATTGTTCCCTTTATGAGGATGTAGTGTCCTTTTTTGTCTCTCTTAATCAGTGTTAGTTTGAAATCCACTTGATCTGCAGAGAGAAAAGCTACTCCTGCTGTTTTTCGGGTTCCTCTTGTATAAAATATTGTTTTCCACGTTGTAACTATCTGTCTATGAGATTTTTTTTTTTTATTTGAGTGTGTTTCTTGTATGCAGCATATTGTTGGATCTTGCTTCTTGATCCATTCTGCCAGTCTATTTGTTTTGATTGGTGAATTGAGACCATTCATATTCATGGTTAAATCTGATACATATTGACTTATCATCGGCATGAGTTTTTCTTTTTGTTGGATTCTCCCCCTTTGCATTTAATTTCTTGTCATGCCTGATGTATTCATTCTGCTAGGCTTCCTGGGGTTGTGATACTCATTCCCTTTTCCTGGAATATTGTCTAAATATTTTTGGAGTGCTGGTTTGCTATTCATGAACTTTCTAAGGTGCTCTTTGTCATGAAAGTATCTCATTTGTCCATCAATTTTGAAAGATAGTTTTGCAGGGTACATCAGTGTGGAGGCTGTTTTCCTTTAGGGCTTGAAATACATCACTCTAAGCTCTTCCTCCCTTAAGGGTTTGTGTTGAGAATTCTGCTGTGATTCAGATGGCCTTTCCTTTGTATGCAATTTGTTTCTATTCTCTAACTGCTTGTAGAATTTTTTCTTCTGTTGGATTCTGCAGTCTTAACTATTATATTACTATGTGTAGAGTTTGATCAAGACTATTTGGAGTCCTATATGCCTCACTTATCTGTATGTCAAGTTCTTTTCCCCTGCTTGGGAAGTTTTCTGCCATCACTTCTGTGAACAGTTTTTTTAATGTCATCTGCACTCTCTCCTGTTTCTTTGTTGACTCCAAGCAGTCTTATGTTATTTTTCTTTGCATTGTCTAGCAACTGCTGGATTCATTTCTCATGGTCCTTTACTATTTTAAATAAATTTTTCTTTTCCTCATCACTCATTGCAATCTTATCTTCTATATCTGAAATTCTGTCCTCACATTGGCTCATTCTGCAGCGCAAACTTTCAATGGAGTTTTTAATCTCCTGGATATCTGTTTGCATCTGTTTTATGGATTCCATTTGTTTCTTATGTTGGGATTCCATCATGTTCCTCAGCTTCTCTATTTTTTTAAATGTGTCCTCTCTAGATTTATTAATCATGTCTTAGACTATGGGCACAATATCTCCTGTGATCTGAGAAATTCGTTCTGCTTTCGTTTTTTTCCAGATTGTCTTTTTTTGCCTGTTTAGGGAGTCCAGGTAGTTGAGTATCAGATTGTTACATCTTGTTTCCCTTTGGGATTGCTTTAGGTGAGCTGGAAGTCTGGTTTTGAAACTTTTTTGCATATCTTCTCATTTCCACGGGGGAGGGGGATGGATTGAGGGAGGGGTATGTGCTGCTGGCACCCTCATGGCTCACCTCCTTGGCACTGAGGGTGGCTCTGCTCTTAGGCACTGGCGGTGGTTGTATGGTGGCTTGGAAGGCTCCTCCTGAGCGCTGGCTCAGCTCTGCTCCTTAGTCTAATGACATTTACATTTCTTACAGACTATTATGACTTTCTTTATTCTCTTTGGCTTTATGGGATCTCATTTTTGTTGGGCATGTGGGTGAGGGGTAATTTTCTTGGGTGATATTTTAGTGGAGATTGGAGAGGGAATTTAGTTAAGTGCATGTGCCCTGCATGTTTATAATTACTTCATCTTATAATGAGACAATTAAGTATTAAAAATAAAATTGACCTGTGCCAAGAATTTGGGCTGAGGATTCAGATTTTAGTTTTATTTATTTTGTATGCTTTCAACTATAGAAATTATTTATTTACTTTAACTCTGTAAACATTTACAACTGACAGTGCAAGAGTGATATGGCCGAAACATACTCTCTGCCTACTTCTTTAACAGAACCCTTGGGCATGAAAATTCCTGAGTATGATCACTATTACCTTAAAGAGCTCTGCTAAGTTGCATATTCCATTCTTTCTAAGTTATACATCCTAGAGATGTTGGACAGTGCAACAGTGACATATATACAAACACAGAACTCTAAAATCAGACTAAAACCACCAGGCCCTTTGTTAATGCTTATGATTGTTTCTCTCTTAATTTCCCCTGATTCAGAGATACCCAAGGCCCATTCTGGAAATCATGACAATCATGACTTTCCTGAAAACAACTTTAATTTCAGATTCAGAGTTTTAGCAGAATTTCAAGTGAAAACTGCCATGAATGGTGACTTTGTTTTAAACTTACTGCTTTCCTGATGGATGAATATTTTGTCTCTATGTTCCCGATAATTTTTGTCTCCGCTTTCCATCCTTAAGAAAAACATCTTACCAGGCATGGTGGCTAATGGTTGTAAACCCAGCACTTAGGAAGCTGATGCAGGAGGATTGCTTCAACAAGTTCAAGGCCAGCCTGGGCTACACAGTGAGTTCAAGGCCAGTCTGAATTATAGAGTTAGATCCTGACTCAAAAACCCAAAACAGAAAAAAATCCTGATTTTTAGCAAATTTGATTTTGAATTATATGTAAGTCTTTTGTGTTATTGCTTAAAAGTTAATTTTGCATTGTACTGTTTGATTTCATTGTTCTTTTAGCCTGCAGGAATGGTGGCCATAGACAAAGAAAATGAATTATGTGTGTAAAGAAGTCTTGAAATATCCTTTTAAAATATTAAGTGATTTTAACAGTCAGGATAAATATTACTTTATTATAGCAATCTTTGTGAATACATAATTGGGATTTTTTTGAATAAAAATAAAATATAAAAATGGAGCACGGGAATGGGGAAAAAATAAGAACCAAGATATATCATGTAAAGGTACAAATTCCCAATGATGAATGTCATTGTATTGTATACCTAAAATGTACCAATAAACTTAATGAATAATAATAATAAAGAAAAAGAAATCCCAGGAGTAATGAGTTGGAGTCAGAAAAAAAGAAGCAGTCTTACGATGACCTTGAACAAGATTTATTTCAGTGATTAGAGATCAAAGAATGTTCCTGTTTTGTTTCCTACTATCTCAGGGTGAGTTTCCTAGAAGTCAACTGGAAGAGGAGGAATTTTGTTCAAGTGTCTTGCTCATGGAGAGCTCTGAGCATAAGGGCTTCAAGGGTTATAACTTTGGAGAAGGAAAGAATACAAAGCCACGATATAGGGTTAGCAGCCCCACAGGCCTCAGAGGTAGCACCTCCTGCAAGCTGGGGACCAGCCTTTTGTATCCCAGTGCAAGATAAATCTGTAGAATAATAGGGAGGAGGAAGGGTGGAAGGTTGTACATCCCTGGGCAAGTGCCATCTACTTAGCCAAAGGCAGTTCCTCTGAGAAGGAGTAGCTCTGAGTTGTCAGCCAACTCCCAGCACTGGAAGGTGCTAGCAAAACAAAACACTAAAAACATTCATTATACTTAGCAGTTAGCATAAGTGTTATATGTTTTAGGTTTAGTCATAAATGCATGTGCATATTGTGATAAGAATCCATTTCATTGGACAGGAACAATGGTAATTAGACTCCAGACCTGAGCTATATAAATATTATTTATATCCATTGTAGACACTATACAATTATACTTACTTGTTCAGTAACTTTTAAGCAAACCAGGAAATCAACAGAAAAGGCAGTAAGACTTGTTATCTTATTTAAAAGAAAAGGAATGGAAAAAGATAAAATTTCTAGGATTGTCACTAAATACAAAGGAATCCATTAGTATGATTACAAATTCCAATGCATTGATATAATCAGTCTACTATATTCAGAAATCTTTCATTTTAATTATTCTACTTATTGCCTAGTACAATTGAGAAAGGTGAAAAATTTTACTGAAGATAATATTTTGCTGTTCCTGAAGATAATATTCTGTAGAAATGGATTTCAAACCTAAAAATAACAAGAATTCATGGGAATTTTCTAAGAAATTGACATTTAAATTCGCCTGCCACTTGCCCAGTGTGTTCTCAGATTAAATCATCAAAGGCATTGCAGAAGTCAGCCCCACAAAACAAACCTCTTATTTCGTAGAGGATGAAACCTTTCCTGGACTGGCAATGTTAAGTTTCTGGTCAGAAAATATCATTCATTTTAAAATGAACATAGAAATTAGGGAAGATAACTAGAGAACATGCAACAGATACTTTTAGTGGAGTTAGCATACATTTTCCCCAATTGAAATCCAGAATAGTTATCATATTAAGCAAGCCATTCAACATCAAGATAAATATAGATTTGTAGAAAGTGAAATGTTAGAAGATGCTTTTCAATCAGATTACATCATGGTTCTTTTAAAAATATTTAAAGCTCTTTTAATGAAAAAAAAAAGAAATTACAAATATCCCTTACAGTATGCAATGCTACTTTCAGTTACTTTACAAACCATTCAAAATGACATAGTTTTAAAAATTGTCCAAAAGATAATCCTGAAATTTCTCTTCAGTTTTAAGTTACATTTTTATTAAGAAGAAAAGAATATGAATGAATATTTGGAAGTTGTACAAAAATAAAATGTACACCAATTTAGATATAAAATAATTATAAATAGTATGTGTTGGGGTCTCCTCGGTGGGAGCCTGGAACCTGAAGACAGTATCCAACGAAACTTATAAAATGAGGAGCATGGGGGACCAGAGCTCTGTTAGGAGTTAAGTCCAGGTTTATTGTTGATATTACTCTTTTATACATTTTTCAGCAGAATACATCAATCATTAACAATGTACAATGCTAGTCAACTAACCACCAGTTATATCTGTGAGTACATAAAGCATCTAAAGAACAGTCTATGCTCCTTTAATCTTAGTGCATCTTATCTAAATCTTCTTGGCTACTTAAAGCTTCTAAAAGATTAGCTACTCTTATCTACTCTTATACCAAGCAAATTTCTGAGAGTCTCAAGGGACCACAGCAACCAACACTGTGGGAATGACAAACAGCCTTCTGAAGTTATCTTTAACTTCTCTATCTGGGCCTGCCACAGACATCAGGACAATCTGTCTTCCCAAGGCTGCCAAGGGCCCAAGAACTTCTCATATCCTCCACAAGTATGTAATATTATTTCATTTACTTGGGACTTATCAAGCACTTGTCAAAATTTTGGATGTTTTGTATCAGTTACCCACCCCAAGAACCCTAAGTAAGAAATACTATTACTATTCTTATATTGTATTCTGTATTCAATCCTTGAAATTATATTTTATAACCAAACAAAACTGTGAACTATGTAAGTGAAAGATCCAAAATAATTCTTCTGGAAAAAAAGCATGTATTAACTGCTCAATATTTTAATATTAATTTTATTGATATATTTTAGCTATACAATATAATGACATTCATGACTGGAAATTTGGACCTTTACATAATCTCTCTTGGTTCTTATTTTTTCCCCATTCTTCTGCCCTCCCTTCAACCCCTCCATCCCTCCCTATTTACAAAGACTTTGTTTCCATTTTTCCATTTTCTCATATTATTCCCTTCCATTCCCTTCTTTGCTTTCCCCTACCACTCCCACTTCCCCTTCACCTTTGCCCCTTTTCTTCCTATTTCACATTACTTATTATACATTTAGTCCTTATTTCCACTTTCAGTTTGTCACACCAGAGAAACTATTCGGTATTTACACATGTGTGTCCTATTTATTTCATTTATGACTATCGCCTCAATGTGCATCCATTTAGCTATAAATGTCTCTAGTTTATCATTCTGAGTAGTACTCCATTTTATTTAAAAAAAAAACACATTTTCTTTATCCGGTCTCCAGTTGATGGGCAATTGGGCTGTTTGCAAGTTTTAGCTATCACAAACTGTGCTGCTATGAACATGGGTGCACATATATCACTGTGGTATGATTCTTTTAATTCTTCCGGGAAGATCCCCAGCAGTGGAATAGTGGGTCAAATGGGACTTCCAGTCCTAGTTCTTTGAGGTATCTCCATACTGATTTCCACAGTGCTTGCACCAGTCTACACTCCCACCAGCAGTGGAGCAGGGTTCCTCTTTCCCCACAGCCCCGCCAGTATTTGTTATTGGTTGATTTCATGATAGCAGCCATTCTTTCTGGGGTGAGGTGGAATCTCAGTGTTGTTTTCATTTGCATCTCTCCAATGACCAAGGATGTTGAACATTTTTTCATATGTTTATTTGCTATTTCTACTTCTTTGTCTGAGAATATCTGTTCATTTCAGATGCCCATTTTTGGATTGGGTCTTTAAATTTGGGAGTTCTGATTTTTTTTTTTAATTTACTAAGTATTTTTAACATATTCAAAGTGCTTTTTAAGAATGTTCCTATCAATTGTCATGTCTAGTCTTTATTATAATTTCTCAATGTGAAAGTTATTCCCTTATTTCCCCAAAAAATGGTATTTTATTTTATTGATGGGTTTGAGACAAATGAGATGATCTTCACAGAGACAAAGAAAACTCCTAACAGCAATAATTTGTTCATCAGTAAATGCTATATGAGCCACTAAGTGCTTGACATATTTTAGTAAATTTTATTCTAACTTTAATCCCTGGAGCAAATCATTAATGTATGATCAGGAATCATGTGCTCCAACAGTAAAGCTTAGAGCCACTTAAATTGAATTAAACTTAGCGGGTGTGGAATGGCGTTTATCTGCTATTCAATGCAGAGGACACTGCATTTCTTTATTCAGACAGTTTCTTTCTCTGTAAAGTGGAAATGTCATCTACTGCTATAAAAATTAATCTTCATATCACTGACTACTTTTTATGTAATTCTTCCTGTTTTTCTTCTCCTCTTTCTCAGATGGCATTTTTGTCCTAAATGTGTCATTGTAGTATCTGAGAGTTTAGTTTTTTGACTTTGTTGTTTTACTAACTTATTGATATATTTTTTCATAAACTTCAGTGATTTGTAACTTCTTTGAGAATATGAAATATTTATCAGACTTTCATTATAGTTACTGTTTTCTTAAATTTCTCTGTTCAAACAGTACTTATCCATGGGTTTTCATATTATACTCAAGAATTTGAATAAAGACCACTCTTTTCTCCCACTTACTCATTTAATGGGTCTTTTTTTATTAGTTTATTGGTACATTTTAGGTAAGCAATACAATACAATGGCATTCATCACTGGGAATTTGTACCTTTACATGGTGTATCTTAGTTCTTATTTTTTCCCCATTCCCCTGCCCTCCCTTCAACACCTCCACCTCTCCCTATTTACAAATACTTTGTTTCCATTTTTTCCTTTTCTCATATTTTTTCCTTTCCCCTACCCCTCCAACTTCCCCTTCCCCTTTAGACCTTTTCTTCCTATTTCACTTTATCAATTATACATTTTGATCCTTATTTACACTTTCAGTTTCTCACACCACAGAAACTATTCGGTATTTACACGTGGTCCTATTTATTTCACTTAAGAGTATGGCCTCAGTGTACATCCATTTAGCTATAAATGTCTCTAGTTTCTCATTCTTTATGGCTGAGTAGTTTTCTATATCACTCATTTCCCTTTAAAAAGTTTGTGGGTTATTTTAATGCCCAAGATTCAGCCTACACAAGTATCTCTCCATTCCATGATGTGACCTTGGAATGTTCCCAATGACACTGATGTTTTTCTCTCTCAAATATCTCCATTCTACATTATCCATTTCAATAATCCAGAGTCGAATCCTTGACTCAATTGAAATCAACTGAAATTAGAAATTACTGAAATTATTGGTTCAGACATTCTATTCACAAATAATAATCTCCATTCTGGACTTGTAAATACCTTATAGAGTCAACACCTATGGTTTGACACAATATTTTTGGCCAGTCCATTGGTGAACTCTTCTTCCTCACTGTACATATTTATCCTTTGTCTGTACTTCTTATGAAGTCATTTCCATAGTTTAGCAATTCAGTATCCTCTTGTCAATATTCTAAACTTCATACTTCTTTCATTACCTTCCACTTATAATTAAAATTTCTTGGTGTTTTACAAAACTTTGAAATTTATATATTTGACTTCTCTCAATATATCAAGTTTCAACTCATTTTGCTTAGAAAATATTCTATTTTCTTTTTATATTGTACCTATTGTGGCATTAAACATACATGTCCTTGTAGAATATTTTCAACCCATATTTTTTGCATGCATTTTTCTCTTCCTATTTGGATTAGCCTCATTTTCTTCTTTCTTCCAAAATATCGATACAACATACATCCAGTGGTTGTCATGTGGACATCAGTGGAAAATATAAATAAAGATCTCTTACCTTAAAAAATACTGTTATCTTAGTCATTATAGGTACAATACTCCTGTAATGTATTGGAAGGTAACATACAATGGAAGGGTGGTCAGATACTTTAAGGGAGTTAGGGATAGTAGAGTTTAGAATCTTAAATTTTAATTACAAATAAATAAAGGAGCTACCCAAGAGAATATCTGGATGAAACATATTTCAGCAGAGATACTAAAAAAAGCAAACACCAAGAGTGATGTTTTTATTTAAAACAAATTATTTGGCTAAGAGATCAGTAAGATTATATATGAGGTAAAAATGATCTTTACTATATATGTTTTTCATTTTGTCTAACCCTTTGCCATCAATAAGACATATCACACAGTTAATTACTCTGTGACTTTCAGCCTTATAGTCCACATTGACAAGTCTCATATTTATTTTTGGGGAAGCAAAAAAGAGGAGGAGATGAAAAGGTCTTTGATGATTACATTTCATCTCACTCATTAGAGCAGCTTTCAAATGCTTCTGCTGGCCAGATGCCAGGTGGCCATTTACATATCATTGGCCTGAACTCAGTTATAAGCTTATTCCTATATGTAAAAATGATTTTGAAAAATAATATTTATTTTGATGTCCATACGCCTACCCAAAAATTCTGTAAAAATGAAAAGAGACAAGCATAGCTATTAGTAAATAGAAGTCATAGCCTTTATATATTTTCTTTATTGATATCTACTTGTATTACATTAAAATAATTTTTTTTAATTTAAAAAGAATTTCTTTGAAGGATTAATTTCTTGAATATTAGAACAATGTAAAAGTGATTTTGTCTAAGAAAGTAACTCAACAGCCTCAAAAAGCAACAGGAAAATTGGGAGAAATTTGCAAGTAGTTGTGGTTGATATACTATACCAACCATCTCCTATATGAACAGACATTAATTTGTTTTCTAAAACATCTCTTGAGTTTTCTTATTGGGGTGATGATTGAGTCTGAACATAAAATGATTTAGGAAAATGAGTTTTATTCAAAAACAAGGCAGAACTTCTGAAGGGTGCATTGGAATACTTTTTTTTCTCTTGCTATTCTAAATAAATACTTCAGAATTCCACATATATGTGAATGTGATACATCACTGTCTCCTTGACACTTTCAGATGTGAACATCTGTACCATACCAAAATGAGCAAAAATGTATTACTCAATATTTATTGAGTGCTCACTGTGTAATAGACATTGTTCTAATTAATTTTATATATTATGTATATATATTGATTTAATTGTCACAAATCTTTAAGGTAAGCGTATTTTAATATAAGAGAAGTGAGTCCAAAGGATGGAAGTGACTTTTTACAAAAATCACAAAAATTGCAAGAGAACAAACCAGGACTTGAAGCTAAATGTTCTGGTTCCATTATGATGTGAAACATTTATTTTCTGTGATTTGCCCTATAATTTATTTATCAATGAACATATTTCTGTCTTAGTGACAAAACATCTGATATGAACTATTTCATAATGGAAAGATTTATTTTTGCTCACAGTTTCACCGGGTGCTAATCCATGATTGCCTGTCTTCATTGTGTCTGAGCCTGTGTTGAGGTGTGCATCATGGTGTAAGGGCATGGTAGAGGAAGACGGAAGTCTGGTTGCTTCACATATCTGAAAAAGAGTTAGGAGAATGGACCAAAGGAAGGAGCAAAAGAGGGAGAAAGAGAGAGAGAGATGGAGAGAGAGACAGAGACAGAAACAGAGACACCAACCAGAAAGAAGGTATAGCACCCATGACACAGCCCTAATGGTATACTTCCTCTACTACATTAGATCCTACCTCTTATAGTTTCCCTGACCTCCCAGTACCCCCATCAGCAGAGACCTAGCTTTCAATGTAGGGGCCTTTGGGAAATCTTTAAAATTCAAACCATAACAATGTATCTTAAATTTATAGGAACTATTATATGTAATTTCAAGAAACATTTCTTTCCTCCTTTTTAATGATACAAAAATATGTTCATAATAATTTCTACACGTGAAATGGATATTAGAGTTTTATTTAGGTCAATCAATTAAGAATTTTTAAAGTTAAAAAAAATACAATTCCAAATAATTTGTTTCTCAAAGCAGTTATTTTTAGATAATTTGTTCCTGCAGTGAAACTTTGTTCATAACATTTTAGAAATGGGAAGAGAAAAAAATCTTAAGAAACATTTATTAAAAATTGTAACTGTTAATGCATGTCTAAAATGTACCAATAAACAATAGAAAAAAATTGCAAACCAAATCCAGTCTTTATCGCGCACAGATGTCTCAGACCTTGTTCCTACAATTGACACTAAGAGAAAAATACAGTTACAAAGGAATGAATGAGTGAGCCATGAACATCATAACATGACAAGGAATTGTTTACACAGATACTGGGAGAACAACTGAAAAACACTTTCAATTTTATCTTTGGAAAACTTTCTTAGTATAAGTTCTTGTAAAATGTGTTTCTGAACATATCAACTTTAAGTGGCATACTTTAAGTGTATTAATGCTAAAATGGGCCTCTTCTCTGTACTTATTTCCTGCTATTCTGAAAATGCTGGAAGTCACCTTGAGAGTTTTATGTGAAGCAAGATGGTCTGTTCTTGGAAATGTGAGGTTATCTCTTTTCTAACTATGATTTATCCTAATTAGCTTTTAATTGGCTGTTTAAACAGGGTGTCGCAGGAATGCAAACTTCTGAAAGCTCAACTCATTTAAGATTTCACTAATTACATTGTCCTTCAAGACTTTTCAGAGAAGTGTCTTTTATTTAAGCATCCTGAGGACACATCAGAAAAGAAAAAAAAGTGAGCATAAAAGATGACAAATCCTAGGAGAGAATATATATGATTTCATATTTCTTCAAAACGTAGTTACATTCCATACAAGAACTGCAGAAGCAAAGCCTGTAACTATAAGATTTAACTTTAATTATCCCCTAGGAACTTCTATGTTGATAAGGTGTCCTATTTATTTTTCCCTTTTTCTCTTTAAATGTTATGAGTTAGAAAACAATATGCTGTTATGGAAAAACCATTGATTACAAAGACACATTAATATTAACATGATCTCAGCTATATGGTCTACTAAAGATTCAAGAGCTAAGGAGAATATGCATTTATTATTTTATACTTCTGGAGCTTAAAACAATAAATTTATAAAAATAGTACAATTTTTCTATAACATTTGAAAATTCAGTTGTGAAAGATTAATTTAACTAGACTATGTAAAAGATATTAAAATTCTATTATACTTTTACTCTGATATGTAATATGAGGAAAAAATGTATACATACATTATTACTTCAATAGATGAGACAAAATTATATGCTAAATGGATTATTTAATTAACAGACCAAATATCTATTCTCAACAAATAAAAAATAATTTTACTTAGGTATGGTGGCTAAAGCCTGTAATCTTAGTTCTTGGGAGGCTGAGATAGGAGAAGCCCCAAGTTCGAGGCCAGTCAGGACTACACAGTAAGTACATGACTAGCTTGAGCTGTATAGTGAGACCCTGTCACACAAAACCAAAACCAAAATCAAGCAAAGATAATTTTACTGGTTAAAGAAACAAAAAGCCAGTAAGAATTAAGTCAAGGGGACAAGGATTTAGCTCAGTGGTGCTACTGCCTGCCTCGCAAACACAAGGTCCCGAGTTCAATCTCCAATACAAAAAAAAAAGAATTAAATCAAGGATGGATTTTAAGATCATTTAAGCAATGCTTCATTCAATCATTAAACTGAAAAGAATATAATCATGATCTTTATCTTTATATATGAATTATATAGAAAAATTAAACAATGTTAACATTTTAGAAAATATCTATGCTTTTAATACGTATAAATTATATAAAACTGATGTTTATTAAAATTAATGAGATTTGTAGACTGACTGCATAGAAATGTAAAAAAATACACAGGAATGACAAAGTTTTCCATATTTATAAGTATAAATCAATGGCTATCTTATATTAGTAAGAAAATATATTAACTATTTCAGAATTTCCTTTAATGAGAAATGACCAAATCTATAGAATAAGGAAAATCTTTACATAAAATATAAAAGAAAATGAATAAATAAAAAATACTCCATGGCTTGGAATGTGAAAAATACATGACATTATAAAGATTTTCACCAAGTTATAATTAGGTACATTTAAAATTATCTTGATTAGCATAATAATCAAATAGAATTTTTATTGGAATTTTAAAACATTCAGAACTCTTCTTGAGGATTTAAAATGCAAAAGTATATTTATTTAAAAATAATAGGCAGAAGTGAGATCAGTGATAATTCTGTTACAAAGCTATATTGAGAAATAAAAACAATATAATCTCATGTAAAAAATTTCACTTATCCAAAGAGTAAATTATATAGAGGGAGAAACAACACTGATAGTAAACAGTGCTTATTCTCCAAAATATCTCATAGGTATTTTTATGAAAGGGAACAGACAGGTTCCTTTTGGGGGTAGGAGGAAGAAGTTTAGCTAATCAGTCCAGTTCCCGGGGTGTTCCACGAGGATGGTTGGATATTTTAAAGTCACAGGGGACTGTAATATTGATTATGCCCAAACAGGCTGTGAAGAGTTAACCCCACAATTGACTTGTTTATAAAAGTGAATCTGGCTGAAGCCTATATGCCAAGGTCAGAGTAACTCGAACTCAAATTCTGTTCCCACAACTAAAACCTTCTGACTAGAAGGACAATGTTGTAATAAAACCATATATTTTGTCTATTGTGTTCCTAATTTGAGAATGCTTTGTCTTGTCCTTTATGAGCCTTGTTTACATTAATTTCCACAGAAACCAGGTACCCTTGCCTGTAACTTCCCTTTATCCCAATTGATTGGCAATAAAAGTCAGTTCCTGGGACTGCCCAGGATCTTTGTTGGTTTTACCCACATTAGTTGTTGTGGCATCCGGCTTTCTCTCTCTTAGTTTTGTCTTTTAGTGTATTTTTTTCTCAGGCCTGCATCCTATACTGGGCAGGATACTGGAACCTAACTGCAGGGATCTCCAGTAAAGGTTGATAGGATGCATCACATTAAAAAAAGAAAAAGGAAAAAATTTCCATGCTCAGGAAAAACCAGGTGTTTAGAACCTAGAGAATCCAAGGACAGTGACTGGGAAAAGGAAGATCAGACAGGCTGGAAGAAAAGACCTTGTGAATTCCTGCAGATGAGTGTGTAGTTATACTAAGAAAGATTTTAAAGCAGTAAAGAGGTTAAAGTCTTTCTTTCATTTTTTTAAGGTACTTACTCCATATAGAACAAGTAAGTAAATGAGTGCAAGATCAAATACAGGTAAGGCAGTTAGGAAGATACTTATCTAAGTCAGATATGACTGAAATTGGCTTTGAAATTGAGGAAAAGTAAAGAGATTCCAGGGACATTTTGGAATCATAATCCAGAGGACTTGGCAGTTGATTAAATAGAAATGAAAATTCCAATCCTGGGTAACTGGACACAGAAGTTATCAATTTCATTCTCATATTATGTGCACCTACCAATTTCATGTAAAGGCTAATTAAACATAGCATTTACAAATAATTAAAACTCATCACCTACAATAGAAAAACAGATATATACACACAAACACAATAAAAAAAAAAAAGAAAGGAAATCCCAGTTTCACTTCTTTTCATGGCCTGAGGCACAGAAACCACTGTGCTCTGTGATATGGGTGTGTCCAGACTGATACAGTAATCATTTCTGAGTCTCAAAGATCAATATCCCATTATTTGCCAGTAACCATGTGTCTTTCCATGTGCTCTTTCATTTTTATTGTAACGGCTTTATAATCTCATTGGGATTGCCAAGCTTTCTAACCCTCCTTTAACTTTTGATCTATGTGCTACTGCTTGATACCAATTCCACCAATTTATTTTCTATCTAGGCTATTGCAGGGCCCGTCATTTCAAAGGGGGATCCTGTTTTTAAGGTGCTAGGGTGACAGATACATGGCTGCCTCAGAAATCTATTCTTACCTTTGCAATAGGCAGGCTACATTCATTGTTACAGTGTAAAAAGATTCATCTGTACTGTCTGCAATAGGCAGGTTTAAGTACTTTAGCCATGGAAATAGAGAAAGACTGTTCTCTGCCTGTGTGGGTAAACCACACAGATCTTCAATTACAGTAGCTTAATTAGATGGTGGGAAAGAGCAAATCAAAAACCTTTGTCCTATAAGATCTAGAGATCTCCAGTCTCTAGAATTTAATTTATAGCTTAACTTTTTCAAAGATATATAAACCTTTTTTCTAGAATGAATATAATACATTTCTCCTTTGGTTATGTCACAGGCATCATGACAACATAACAAAAAATGAATCTAAACATTTTGCAAATGACCTAAAATCTTTAAGGTTACATCAAATTAGTATATATTCTATTACTATGTCATAATGAAGAAATTAAGTTTAATTTTATTCTCTTCTTTTTCATTTCTTAGAATGCTTGGTAATCATTTTTCTCACCTTTGCCATTTTTTTATCTTCAAATTATTTTTCCCCTGATCATTCAACATTTGAAGAAATTGAAGCTGAAAATTTAATACCTTTTCCTAAAATCTATAGGTAGTTATGGTTGAAATCAGGCTAGAAAAACTGGTCTTCATATTTATAATCTAGTACAATTTCCCTGAAGATTGTATGTTTATTAGAACTGATATTTATACAACTTATAATTTTTTTATACTCAAGAATGGTTACATTATTGGGAGAAGAATGTATAAAATGGAGTTGCACTGGAACATATGCTTTTATATTTATCCATAAATTAAAGTGACAGTTTAGAGTACCTATCTTAGGGGATAGAATAATTTCACAGATAGTTTCTGCAGACATTCATATTCAAGGAAAAACAAAATTATGCCCTAAACACAAGCAAGGTAACAGCATTTAAACTAATTTAGATTTCCAAAATTTGTAGAGAGAATAATGTAAGAGCTGCAATGTCTTTGGTATGTTTAGCATTGTTCAAGCAGATATGTTATTTTATTCTTACTTAATATAACATACAACAAGATCTACACATTTTCTTCCACACCATTTTGTTTTTTTAGCTCTTAAGCAGAAGACAATGTGCCTTTATACTATATCTTAAACTAAAGAAAATATACCTAACTCAACAATTTGAAATTATTTTTTCAATATTATAAATTCATTTTTCCGTGTATTTATCTGTATAATGTAGTCATAATTTAGGGCACTAAAACAATGACTGAAAATAATTTGTTTTTAGCTCAAAGTACTTTTTCAATTATCTAAAATTTCTCAAACTTCCAGCATTCTTTTCCTCTCCTATAATTGAATATTCTATTACCATGTAAGATCTGAAAATACATCAAATGTAATATGTAAGCACTTCAGAACCAGTTCCATAACTGCAATATACATTACTCTAGGGCTTATACCACTATTCCCTTTAACTTGATGAGTTTAATTAAATTAAATAGTGTTATAATCCTCAAGAGAGGAATAACTCTACTTAGGATAACTCCATTAGAAATACTTGAAATATGAGTATTTTTATAGTGCACATTAAGAGCTGACTAAAAATGAAATGTAAAAAAGAAGTGCGCTTTCAAAGATAACTATAAATGCTACATTTTAAGATTTGTTAATCAAGAAAGTGTTAAGAGATTAAGCCAAGTAAACATTAATAAAATTAGGTAATAAATGTCATATTAGATAACCCCATAAAATACTATAATATCAAAGTAAAATTTAGATGAAAATAAAATATATTTGCTTTGGAATCATATTACATCTTTAAACACACTAACATCCTTATTATTTAGGATAATTCTTCCTTAGTTTTCAGTTAATGTTTTAGATTTTACCCTCCATTCACTCTGTGAGAATTTATTAAATCCAGAAATTAATTGGTTTTTGTACGTCATTGAGTTAAACACAGACCATTTGCTACTTGGCTTATATTCTGCTTACCAGGTTTGCATATTGTTCAAACTTCTCAAATAGATTACTGCTCTAAGTTGACAGCAGCTTCTGCAAGTGTTACTTGAAGAGAAAACAGGTTGGAGTACGAAGAAGCTGATGGTAACTGTCTTTCAACAATGATTCAAAAGAGTTGCATGGTCAGAGGTCAAGACTATGGACTATTGTTGATTTATTTTAATTTGAATGACATAAGTTTAGACATGACAAATCACCAGCAGGATTTAATTTATGGTTTAAATCTGACACATTTAAATTTTTAGAACCTAATTCACTGTGATAAAAAAGTTAAAGTCAATTAATAGCCTTCGAATTAACCATTTCTCAAGGAGTTCTGAGTCCTTTGAGAGAAGAGTGACAGTAGAAACCAAGATGTGGGCACGAGATATGTTTGTGGCTACCAGTGTGTTATTGCTCCATGTTCCTTTCAGCAAACAATATATGTGTCTATTCCAAGCTGTGTATTTCCCCATATCCACAAATATAATTATAACTATCTACATTGAGATCTACATGAGTTCCTGGTGATGATTCCCACTCTTAAATTAATGCATGGTAAGAATCTCTTGTCACAGTGGTATATTTTGGAAGACAATTCCTTAGCTTCTTGCAAAGATAGTCTCACTATAATATTCCGCAACTATGGTTCTAAATATTTGCTCAATTGATTTTCATAGACATAGATGCACAGAAAAATATGCATGCAAACCTTTATAGCAGCTTTATTTATAATTGCCAAAAAACTAGAAGTAATGAATTTATATTGAGAGTACATTCACTTATAGCTTATTTTTAATAATTGAAATACCTTCCTTTTGTCTCTGTTGATATTATGCACTGAACATCAGGAAACAGTACTTACCATGAATAACTACTGCTGAAAAGTGAAATATATTAAATATATTAAATATAGATCCATCCACACAATATGACAATGTTACTGTAGCAAATTCATTCAAGCATATTTGACACCTCGGTCTCTGTTTTCTAGCTGATATTTTTGTTTTGTTATCTCATCCATAATTGCTCACTTTTTTCACTGAACCCCACCTAGGCTGATGATCTGTGATGTTCTGCTTCTGTGTCTCCTGTTGGCTACAGTATTTGATACATCAAGTGGCTGGCAGAAGCACCAGCATTGCATACTTTTCTTGCCATCACTGGCTACAGGAAGGAGTGAGCATCTCTGACAGATTCTTAGTGCAGTGCTTTCTATCAGACATCTGTATGCTGTCCTTGGAAAGGAGACATAGTTGCTTAATAAAGAAATCCATGCCAAGTGTAATTTTCCTTAAGATTTAAACAAAATCTAAAGTGAGAAGGTATCTTGAGTGGGTCTGCAAATTCATAGTATCTTGTTGGCCAGGTAAATATTGGCAACCAAAATCTTCTCAGATCTATTTCGAAGATATTTGTGTTGCCATGCTATATCCCTCCAACTTTATCTGCCCTCACCACACTTAATTACTAATTTTCCTATTTTAAGTAAAATTTTTATGAGGCTAATTCTCTCCATGATAGGAGTTTGCCTTTTGTGAAAGTAAAACGGTCCTAAATTTTATGTATGACACACATACAGCAGATTCACCACTGTTTTCTTGGAGGTAGAGGAACTGTGAAAATGATGAGTTTTAGACAGTTTAAGAGACAGCTCTTGTTATTTAGCTTTTGTAATGGTAAAAATTCACCAGCACTAGCCATGAAGCTTTAGAAAAGCAAATTGAGAGGGAGGAGTAGGAAGAATAAAAGAAGAGAAAGGAAAAAGAGGAGAAGGAGGAGGAGGAGGAAAAGGAAGAGAAAAGAACAAGGTTAGGCTGCAGGGTTGAAAGGAGTACTGAGTACAGTTTGCAGGAGTGATAACCCAGTTCCTATCACCCTAATATACCAGTGAGATTTAGCTAATTCTAAGACATTCTTTCAGAACACATCTGTTTGATTTATTTGCTGGATGCACTGTGAATTTCCTACTTCTGTGGCTTGTCTGTGTGTCCAGATCCCATCTCCTCCATCATTTAATGAGTCTTTAGTCTGTAAGACATTGGCATCTTCACACCCAATGTAAGTATCATGACTGCTGGTGATTCTCATTGTTACAGTGAAAGATGATTGCTTTGGAAGTTTGTAAGTCTTACTTGTAACCAATACTTTTTCAGTGCTCCAAATTCTCATTTTCTTGGCTTGAATATGAGAAGTGTACGTTAAAATTATTACTTCCAAATGAAATGCAAACTAACCGTTAAACAATGATTCTCAAAGTTTAGCTTATATCAGAATAATCTGGAAGTCTATAAGCATCAATCACTAGGTCTCATTTCTAGAACTCATGACTCAGTAGATCTAAAATTTTCAACCAGTAAATCTGGAATAAGATCTCTTATTTTGAATTTTAACAAATTCAATAGAATAAAACAGATTCTATGTATGTTAATATTCTATTTTTGATAAAGACATTAAGTGAGATAAAATATTAAAAAACAATGGAAAGAAAAAGTTCTAGAAACCATCTCCAAAATGTGTAGTTCAGGGCGTCTGTTGTTCGATAGAACAGTACCCACATATTACTGTCAGTTTTGAAGAAAGAAAATGACTTTATGTTTCAGAAAGCCTAGAAATTATAAAATCAAGGGGCTCATGATTTAGCTCAGTGGTTTCACCGCCTGCTGCGCAAGTGCAAGGACCCGAGTTCGATCCCCAGTACCAAAAAAAAAAAAAAAATCAAGTTAGGTTATATATTGTAGTGTTTCTCAGATGTTTTATGCAGTCATGTACTACATTAAGATATTGCTATCAATCACACAGTGTATGCATCACTGGTACCTATGAGGTCTTCGTTATCTTAGTTTGTGTAAGTGCACGATATGATGTAAGTGTATTTTTCATACAAGAACATAAGTGTATTTCTCAAAAATATATCCCACTAGTTAAGTGGCACATAGCTGTACTGGAAACACTTGTAAGTAAATTAATTATGAACATTTCTAAATCTTTTTCATCAAGGAAATGTTTTGAACATAACTCCTATTAATGTTGCTCCAGACTCTAAAAATTGAATTAGAGTAAAAATTGAATTAATTGAATTAGAATAGCTTTCTGCAACTAAGAAGAAAGTAACATTTGTATTTTCTTTTCTGTATACTTAAATAGGATGATTAGTGTTTGATTTTGATAGCATTGAGAAAATGAAGATTGCTAATATAACATTTGAGAGGAAAAGAACACTTCTTAATATATTCATTAGACCTTTGATTTTGCCTTTTTTTTATTTTCAGCATTTTATAATTCATTAAATAGCTAAAATTACATAGAGTGAATGATTAAAGTTGTGTGTTTATGTGTTACAAATGACAAGGTTATAACATGATTTAAAGAGATATTTAATATGATAGCAACTATTTCCAAACCTCTAAATCAGTGGTTGTTAATTGTTTTCACTGTTTTAATAATATAAATGATACTACTAATACAGGAGAATTGATAAAGATTAAAGAAAGGGAGCAGACAGAATTAATCTGTTGATATGGATTTAAAACAACAGAACTGTAAACTTCAACCCCACAAATTTCAATGAACTAGCATTTCGAAAACATTAAAAAAGTTAAAACTCTATATATCATTTGAACTACCTCTTGTTAATTAATTTTTAAAAAAACTTACAATGTGTTGTGTATATATATCAAATCCCCATGATGAATATAATCATTATGTACTCCAAACATATAGTAATACAAATTAAAATAAATAAATACTCTCAGAATGGAAAAAATATTCTAAAAATGGTATGACATAGTTGTTTAGAAACAATGCAAGACATCAAAAAAGATTTAAAAACATTAATCTGTAAAGTTCTATAAAATTACTGATTTTCATTTCTCCTGTTGAATGAGTTACACAGTAACATATTGAGCATAGAGCAAGAAATTTTTGGTGTAGCATATTATATATTCATGTCTTTGCTAATAAAATTCAGCTGTCCTTTTACCTACAATTTGCATTAATAGCTCATCAATAAAAACGGAAATGATTTATTAAAATATTACTGAGTGGAGACTGAATGGCTCAGGGGATTGATTGGTAATGGTAGATGTAGTCTTTTATTTCTAGGTCACTGATTTAAATTACATCTTGGCAGGGAGTGGAGGGTATTCAGTGACATTTGGTGTGTGGAATGGGGTGGTGATGTCAGGCTTATTTTCAGTAAGTGCTATCCATTTAGGTTTCAATATTTTAAGGAAACTGAATTTGACTCTACAGACTGTCTCCATGGATTTGAAACACCATTATATATACTTGTGTAAAAATATTCATGAGAAATATTAATGAAACTAAGAATAGAAAATAATATTATCCATTGAAAGATTTTAGTATAAAAATATTTTGTGTGACCTAAAAGGGTAAGTTCAACAAGGAAATAAAAATGTTGAGATGATTTAAATTAATATACTTCTTTTGGTTTTACTCCTCATGACTTCAGTAAATACATCTCTTTTAAAGTTAGATTGTAAGAGATATTAAGATATTTTATAAAAATAAAATATTAAATCCCATGAAAACAAGGCACAGATTAAAAGAATAAAATTTTATATTTGAGAATAAAGAGAAGTCTTTTAAACTAACCTAACATTATTTTAAAGATAAGACAGTGAGACGTATAAGGCTAAAATCAACTTTCAGTTTTGTGCAGGTGCCAGGAGCTACAGCTGAACCATAAGTTCCAGGAAAGAACTCTTCTCACTATGTGTTATTACATCCTGTGTAAGTTTTCTAATTCATAGGGGTTACACTATTTCCCATTATCTGAGGGCAAAATAAAGCAATTAAAAATAAATTAAGAACACTGAAAGGGCGTATATAAGGTTCTCATGATTGAATGTGCAGCAAATCTAAAAGCTGCAGTTCTATTAGAATTACTAAGTGAATTTACAAAGATGTCGAATACAGGTTCAGTCAATAAATATTTTATTTCTATATTTTAGGAGCAGAAATTCAGCAAATGTTAGTTTTAAAAGGTCAATAGTAACAAATATTAATAATAAATCTAATAAACCATGTGCAAACTATAAGAAATGTATAAATCATGATTGAGACACAGTGTAAAAAACCTGTATAAACAAATATGACATGTACTACTTTTGGAAGTCTAGTACAATTATCACTTGTCTCCAAATTGATCGTCATCTGATTTAATATCATTTTAAACAATCTCCAGGGTATTATAGTGAGAGAGACAGGATTAGCCCTTTTAAAAAATAATTTAAGGAAATGTACTGAGCCAAGATTAGGGAATATGGAGAGTCAAACACCAATCCAGGTGCATGCTTTAAAGTGAGGCCTGGACAGGTAATTTGTTTTAACCAATGAAATGTGAGCACAAGTATATGTTGTTTGCCAAGAAAAAGAGATAGAATAGTAATGCCTACTACCAGCTCCAGCATTTAGCTTGAATGGCTAGGTGACAGATGAAAGTTTATTCATAGATGGGTATAAACCAGGATGATGATCCATAGGTGGGTGACCATAAGGCTGTGTGATTTTTCCACCAGTTTAACAGCTAGGTGAGGTCAGATGTCAAATTAATGTGGCCACAAGCTAATCTTTAGGAATAAAAGGTAATTATTGATGAAGACCTAACTACATCTTTAAAAATATTTTATTTCTCTTATATTAGCTTGAAAATTTTGTTGGCAAAAGTAAAGATTTAGCTTAAAGTGTCGCGGTCCGGCCGCAACCTGTCGAACAAGATCTGAGTGGGGACGTGAGGATTGAGAAAGAAGAAACAGAGAGACGGGAGGGCCCACAAAGACCAAGCCTTAAAGAAAGACGCAGAGATAGAGTCGGGAGGGCTCCCAAGACCGAGCAAGCAAGTTTATTTTCACCTCTCTTTTATACACTCAGTGAGTTAGGTCATTAACCATGACCTTTATCCAAAACACCTGCTTCGTTGTTTACCAGTTCTTTGGGAATTCCCCACCCTCATGGGCTTCCTTGTTTCTCGGGCTTACAGAACGTTCATCACGTTCCAGGGCAATCTAATTCGGCAAGTATGTGGTTCCTTATAACATAGTCTCCTTGCTCTATATTATGGAGGGTAAGATTAAACATGGATCCTCTATAGCTAACACTGCTCTCCACAGCTAACACCGCTCTCCACATTAAAGTTGTTTCTGTATATATTTTAATTGATGCAACAACAAAAATAAGTGTTTAATTAATTCTAAATGCTAATATTCCATTTCCCTACAGAAGTTACATGGAACTTACTTTTGCATTAATATTTCTGTGAGCAAGAATAATATTTTTATTATACTACCAAAATGCTTAATGAATGCATCCTTCCATTTTCACATTAATTACATGCTCTGTGTGTGTTTACAGTGTTCAATTTACAGAAAAGAATTTTCTTCTTTATTTAGGTTTCTGAATGATATACATATTAGAATAATGGACAACATACTGAGATTCTAATAGCCTACATGCAGAGCTTCCCCCATTTCTCGCCCCGCTTCATGGCTATTTTTTTAGACATAACCTAATTTATTCTAATCCTGTTAAAATTGTATTTTCCTTTGAAGACAGGACTTACATTGAGAAAAAGCACTTTAACATATATTCTAATTAAATATATGTTCAAATATTGACCTATATATTTTCGCCTATATTTTCTATTAGCTATCAATATTAACGACTAGGAAAGCTAAGATTACTAATAGTATATTAATATCATTTTATTTAAAAGATTTTAAAATTCACTTAAATTTTAAATGAATATATTTATTTTTGTCCATTCATGCATAAACTATAGCACGTCAATTTGAAGATATTTTGTACAAGACAATATAATTCATATTAACTGTTACTGCTTAGTAAATAAAAATTATTAGTGTTTCAGTTCCTAAATGTGAAAATATAACCTATCTCATTCTTTATTTCTGTTACCCATCTCTATTTGTACAATCAAACTTAGTACATCTACAGTGTTTTCAAATTTCAAGGTTAGAAAATGAACATAATATAGTTTCCATGAAATGTTTTCTTTTATTTAATCTTCTATACTTAATTTACCTTCATAACAAATACATCAGCACAAAGTGTACTTTCTTATTAGCCACTTTAAATTATTTTTGTAACATTAATAGTTCATGCATAATTAAGTAAAAGCAATAGTAGTAAAATTCATTGAAAAAACAAATTCTTCAGCTAAATTTTCAATGTATAACAAGCGTATTACAAATATGCTATAAACGGGCTTAGATAAAATGATTCTGGAATCTTTTTTTCCTTTGGATTTTAGACAAAATTGTATTTTTCTTATAGATTTGTGAATTTTAAAAAACATTATTATAACACACATAGTAAAATTTTGTTAGAGTTTATTATTACTTAGTTGTATGTTCCTATGTACTGCAGAAAAAAATGAAAAACTGACACAATAGCTTCACTGATATCCATATTTATAGTTTTTTTTGGGGGGGGGTTGATTTTTGGTACTGGGGATGGAACTTGGATCCTTGCGCTTGCGCAGAAGGCAGCGAAACCACTGTGCTAAGTCCCCTGCCCCATATTTATAGTTTTATATCATTTATGCCAACATTTAGACAATCTTTAAAAGATTAGATCCAGTAATTCACTTTAAAAGTGTAAGATACTCTCTGAGGTTTTAAGATTTCTTAATCTTTTAAAGGTATTTTAACATTCCTTCTACTAATCATATTCTCTTGCTTTCTCTCTGGCTCTTCTGTAGCACTGAAGCTCAACAGCATTCTGTGCCATTTTGTATTCATGTACTATTAAATAGGGAAGGATATGAACTAAAAATTTTTTTCATTAACTGGATAAATTTGGAAGAATAATTAAACCACTGAAGATTCCCTCCCCAGATGTTCTTTAATGTGCTTATTAAGCTCAATTGTCAAATTGACTGCATTTAGAATCTCCTGGAGAGGTGGCTGGATTGTTAGGACACTAAACTCATTGATGAATTCACAGCTGAATGGGCTGTTATAAGATGGCACCTATTTAGAGCAATGGATCTAGAGAGTTAAAACCTTGATCCTTGCTCCTTTCCTTTCTAGTGCTGTTTCCCTACTCTCTGATTCCTGGATGCCAGGAATAAACAGCTTTTCTCCACCAGGCCCTTTTACCACAAGGTTTTTGCCTTGAATTCAACCCATGTCATAGACTGAAACTTCTGAAGCTGCCAGCAAAAAAAAAAAAAAAAAAAATCTGTTCTTTTAAGACACAGGTGTTATGTTATTTTGTCCTAAAAAGGAGAAAACTAATACAATTAAAGTCCCTAAAAACCAGAAAATATACACAAGCCCACAAAATGGCACCAGAAGCTAAGTATTAATTGAGAGAATCATAAAATTTTGAAGGACTTGTAAAACATCAGGATACCAATAAGAGTAGTAAAAGAAACATATTTATCCAACCTCTGTTTTAGCCGGTTCAGCATTTCTGTTTTAATATTTAGATCTTGAAGACATTGGTGTAGGAAAAGACTTTATGAACAAAACCTCAGTTACCTGTGAGCTAGCACAAATAATCAACAAGTGGGATCTATTCTTACTAAAAAGCTTCTGCACAGCAAGAGAAACCACCAGCACTGTGAAGAGACAACCCACAAAAAATTTTCACCAGCGGTCCCTCAGACAAATGTCTACTATCTCGAATCTATAAAGAATATAAAAAAATCAGACCTCTCAAATTTAAAGACGCAATCCAAAAATGGGCATCTGAAATGAACAGACATGTCTCACAAAAAGAAGTAGAAATAGAAAATAAACATGAAAAAATTTCACCGCCTGCTGCGCAAGCACAAGGACCCGAGTTCGATGCCCGGTACCGAAAAAAAAAAAAAAAAAAAAAGAAAAAATGTTCAACATCCCTTGTCATTCGAGATGACCAGGGATGAAAACAAATGAAAACAAGGCTGAGATTCCACCTCACTCCAAACGAAAACAACGCTGAGATTCCACCTCACTCCAAAAAGAATGGCTGCTGTCATGAAATCAACCAATAACAAATGCTGGCGGGGCTGTGGGGAAAGAACACTGCTCCACTGCTGGTAGGAGTGTAGAATGGTGCAAGCACTGTGGAAATCAGTATGGAGATACCTCAAAGAACTAGGACTGGAAGTCCCATTTGACCCCGCTATTCCACTGCTGGGGATCTTCCCCAAAGAATTAAAAGAATCATACCACAGTGATATATGCGCATTCATGTTCATAGCAGCAAAGTTTGTAATAGCTAAAACTTGGAAGCAGCCCAAATGCCCAACAACTGGAGACTGGATAAAGAAAGTCTGTTTTTTCTTTTTTATAAAATGGAGTACTATTCAGCCATCAAAAATGAGAAATTAGAGACATTTATTGTTAAATGGATGCACATTCAGGTGATACTCTGAAGTGAAATAAATAGGACACACATGTGTAAATACTGAAGTTTTTCTAGTGTGAGAAACTGAAAGTGTAAATAAGGACTAAAAGGTATAATAGATAATGTGAAATAGGAAGAAAAGAGGCAAAGGGGAAGGGGAAGTGGGAGGGGTAGGGGAAAGGAAAAAAGGGAATGGAATTAATATGAGAAAATGAAAAAAATGGAAACAAAGTCTTTGTAAATAGGGAGGGATGGAGGGGTTGAAGGAGGGCAGGGGAATGGGGAAAAAATAAGAATCACAAGAGAGTATGTAAAGGTGCATATCTCCAGTGATGAATGTCATTATATTGTACACCTAAAATGTACCAATAAAAGGATATATTAAAAAAAGAAACATATCTATCGATAATGAGAGCTGCCTCACATAGGCTACCATATTTATTGAGGTCTAAGATCTTGTTAATTGCAAAATGCCACAAGAAAAATCAATAAAATCAATTCTTTTGATTATAAAAGAAACTTAATGGTATTATATATTTGTGTAATCTAAAACTGAAAAAAGGATGGTAATATATTAAAAGGTGAAGAACACAAAACAATTAAGAATTTATTCTCATTCTACAACTAGAAAATAGGAAAGCTGTACTAGTATGGAAGTAGAACCAAAGTGAAACACAAGTGAAAATGTTTCCCAAAGTTTGTAACACCAAGAAATGATTGCCTACCATTTGATCTCAGCTGATGCTTAAACAAACCTTTGACTTCAGCCTTAATATAGTGGGCCAAGTACAGAAAATATAAAATGAAGCAATTCATCAGCAGATAGATCCCATTAGCATGGTCCAGTACAGGGCAAGAATAAGGAAGCTGGCCAATGTCTAAACTTTTCAAACCTCTACATTTCCGTTTGCCTCTCTGCAGTAGGGGAATCAATAATTTTATTGTTATATTTTTAAAGTTTTTCCTTTTTGTATTTTTAGACATTTGTATTAGTATGTATTTGCTACATATTATGATCACATTCATCATGGGGAGTTGCTATTTGTACATAACACATCCTCATTATTTTTACTTCCCTTTCTCCACTCCTCTCTCTCCCTCCCTCTATTTCTAGATCCCCCTACCATTTGCAAAAATATCTATCCCCCCAGTTTCAATTATCTAATTTTTGTTTTGCCTCTTAAATTATTTATACTTTAGGTTTCTCCTGTAAGAGTAAACATGTGCTCTTTAAGTTTGTATTCGTAAATACATTATTAAAAGGGTTCTGCTATTTCATTTGCAACCTCACTTTAACAGATGTGTCCTTGTGTGTTAGTTTAGTCATCACACTGAACAATGTTTGGAAAAATGGAGTGAGTATCATAAGAAACAAAAAAAAATGTCGGTTGAGTTCCTGAAAAGATAAAACATAAGGGCTATACATGTCAGTCTGGCCTTTTATTATTCATCTGCAATAGAATAATTCCTGCCAGCACCCTCACCTTATCAGGGAATTTTAAAAGGTACCAGCCTTTGTGCAGTTATTCACAACTACTGCTTGAGTGCCTCCAGAGGAAACTGTCATCTCAGCCTGTGGTGGGGTGGTAAGACAGCTATGTGGGTACAACTGCCTTCAGTTCATCGGAGGGGAAAATGAAAAGCTCATTTGACCTTAGGCCTGTATAATATCTTTCGATTCAGTTAACAGAAACACTTCATTGGGGGAAAAAAAAGAGAGAGAACATAGATAATTTATAAACCTAATAACTTTATCCCAGTGGAGCTATTGTGAATTGATTAGAACCCAATGGAAGGGTGAGTAATTAGCACCATTATAACGTTTATGGAAACCAACTGGCAGTTATTTAAATAAATTTAATATGATTTTGCAATTGTTGTCATGAGTCTAAACTCAAATTGAATCGTTAAATCAAGTGGCTTAGGAGCTAGTGGGTACATATATATTTTTAGAAACACTTTTAATAGCAAATGAATAATAGAGATTTTTTACTCTTCTCTCCAAAAGATGGAATTAATATTAAAAATGAACTAACTTTAAAATTAATTTTGTTTACTTCAGGTGTGTTTTTTCAATTAAATACTTCACAAGTATTTTAATTGTTCTTTTAAGTTTGACATTCATTTATGCTTAAAAAAAAAGAAAATTACTTTAAGATCACTTCCCATAACTATGACAAGGAGCTAATGACAGGGCTTAGCTATGACAAGCTAAACCACAGGAGATTAAGAGCAGATTGGAAAGAGCAGGGCACAAGATATTGCCCTAAAGTGGCCCCAGGAGCCACACCCTTCATCTAGACCACACCACCCAAGTTTTCTTCACATCACAACAATACTATCAAATGATCAGTTGATGAAGTTAGATCCATTATGATCCAATTACCTTCCAAAAGTCCCACCTTTGAACATTGCTGCACTGCAGACCAAGACTTCATTCAACACATGAGACTGGAGACTGTCTAGAGGCAAATTATAAAATACCCCAAAGAAATGTAAAAAAAAAGAATTTTGAGAAATCATAGCAATTGGTATTTTCAAATAAATCTTTAAGCATGGGGAGTATATATTTCTATTCTTTATTACTTGCTTTACTTAAAAGTTCTACTTAATACTGTTCTTCTATGAATTTTCTGTCTGTTCCTTTCCCAAATCTTCAAAATTTATTGAAAAGTAGAAATATGATAAAATGCATGCTTGTTTATTTATATTTTTTTCAGTTTTCTGTTGCATGGGAGAATAGACTGATATGTTTCCAAGAATGGATGCAAAGATGTAGGAGAAGGTAATAGTGCCAGACAAGATATGGGATAATCAATTAAGTAAAAGTAACATCAAACATGTTTCTTTGGTTCATTCATTGTATAGGACATATTTATACTAACTTCTCATATTGTAGATGTTTTGTTTCAATTCCTGACATTCAAATTTTACTGAATATCCTGTATTTTTATTTGCTAAATCTCACAATTCTACATGGGTAAACTGAAAGTTTGTTTATATAGACTTGTAGGATCAGGTTTCCCTGGTTGCTTTCCATTTCAATCTTCAAATGTTCAGTTCTCTAAAAGTAATGGGTTTATACCATCTAAATTGCAAGAGATTGAGCCAATAGACTTGTAGAATATTAATTTCATATTTCAGTGATAAGATCTATGTGTTGCCTGCATAGTCTGAATTTTCTGATGATAGCAAAATAAAGTATCCCAATTTTATAACCTTGGAGCATAAAAAAAATCTCCAAGCATTCTCCAAAAATTCTAGAACATTTTTTTGTTTGTTGATGCTTCAGATCTTCAAACAATCTAGCTCCTCATCACATTGTTTTGTTTTGTTTTATAAACAAAGAAGATTTGTTTGAATAATGGCTATCATAAATTTTTTGAACTTAAGTGAGTATGTGTGATTTCACAATAGATCCAAAATCCTGGCCGGTTCCTACTGTTTGAACTTCAGCCAACCAGTCCATCATGGGTATTGAATTGCCTTTCAGCAGATGCTGCCAGGCATCATTATTACAGTATTTTTTTAAAATTAGACTGGTCTATTCTCCTGTCCACAAATTTCCGTCAGTAATTACAGACATTTTAAAAATAAAACTGTGTATAATTATTCCCCATGAAGAGAATGCTTTCCTAAATTTGATACATAAATTCTTTCCTTAAGTGATATGTGACAAATCAATGTACAGTATTGTTTGTGACATTTGGGGCAAACATTTTATAATACTGTTTTCTCTTCTAGGGAGCTAAAAAGGAGAAAAAGAATGAGAGAAAGGAAGCTATTTCTTTTCATGGTTGAGAAATAGAAGTTTTACATGCAATTTTTAGGAACTTTTCATATCATTATATTCTCAGTTGAATGTTAACAGCAATTACATGGCAAAGTTATAAATTTGAGACTAAATATGATTTATAAAGCCAAACCCTGAGGATATTTTATTAGCCTTATTTTTTTTTACTTCTGACACAACTCTTACAACTTTTTGTGGCACGTCTAAATACGATTCAATTCTTATACAGATTTCTAGTACTGCACTCTATGTGCTTATCTCTGGCTTTTAGATCTCTTACCCGGAAGCCTCGATTTCCTCATTTGTACCACTCGGAAGACAGTGGCCATATACAACAACAACAGAGATGGACACTGAGCAGGAGGGTGGGCACCCAGTATCCTCTGCAGTGGAACAGGTGAGCATAGGAATTAGACCTGAGAAGCTTAAGTCAAGTTGCTTTTATGTCTGTTAAATTATTTTTGGGTGAGTTACTTTTTGGTTGTTGAGGACTTGTATAGTCAGGATGAGCTTGGCAAATGAATTTTTATTAACTTTTATGTAAATTCAAGTTATGATATACTATGTACAATTTAGTATTTATAATAACATATTTCACATACCATTTTGGAGAGCAACATTAACACATGCTCCTATTAATAACGAACACAGTTTTTAAAAGATATTTTTAAAGGTAGTTGAAACATTGTTTATTTGTATTTGGGTATTCAGTTAGGATGGTCCAGGGCAATATTTCTCACCTTGGCATACTGGACATTTCAGGATGGATAATACTTGTAATACAAGTCTATCCTACCCATTATGGTTGCTCAGCAATCTCCCTGACTCTAGTCTCTGAATGCCAGTAGAAACATTTCCAGAACCTTCTACAAGTGTGACAATCAACATGCCCCCAGGTATTGGCAAATGCCCATTCAGAGTAAGGAGAAAAATTGCCCTATGCTGATAATTTCTGATCCACAGCATGAAAAAAGACATAATATATTGCATACATTTTTCCATAAATTTTATTTTTAAAACATGTTAGATTTCCAACAAAATTAAACTTTAGGGAAAAAGGTTTTTCTTACATCTCCCATACCCACATTCCCATAGTTTTTCCACCAACATTTCCTACCACCATGCCATAATTGTTACAATCAAGAAAACTACACTGACACAACATTATTTCCCAATGTTCATGAAATACATTAGAGTTCACTCTCAATGTTGTATATTTTATAGGTTCAGATAATGTGAAATAACATGTATCTACCAATTTGGATTAATACAGAGTAGTTTCAATGTCTTAAAACTGTCTGTGCTCTATTTATTCACTCCTACATTTTACCTAATCCCTGGGGAAAGTAGATCTATTTACTATATGAATAATTTTATTTTTTCTAGAATGTTATGTATCTGGGATCTTGCTTTCTCAGACTGACTTTTTTTTCATTGAGTAGTAGGTATTTAAGTTTCCTCCAAGGGAAGGAGGGATCAAGAATATTTCATTATCATGAAATACTCACTCTACCTGTAAAGAGGTATAATGCTATTTGAAAATCAACTTGAATTACTTGTAAGTGTATACTTAGACACAAATCAACAAAATATATAAAATATCTGAATGAGGAAAACTACAAACTCTGATAAAAATACAAAGAGCTAAATCAATAGAGAGACTTCCTATTCATGGATAAGAGTCTATATTGTCAAGGTGTTAGTTTTTCCTAACTTGATTTATACAAAATCCACTTTTAAAAACCACTCTGCCTAATCACAGGTAGTATTTGGTAATCACAATCATCCCTTTGCTATTGTTCATTTCAGTTACATCTAATGATATATAACTGACATATTGTTGCTATTATTATTTTCAACATTAATTTTCTATTCAAACAAACTGTAAACTATGAGATCAACTAAGAATAAAACAAATTTTATATTCACTCATTCATTTTTTAATTCTCTTGCTTTTATGTATATCTAAATTACTAATATAATTTCCTTCTCTGTGAAGAATTTCTTTAAAAATGTATTGTAAGCAAATGTACTGTTAACAAATTCCTTCAAGTTCTGTCTGAGAAAGTTTTGTTTTTCCTTCTCTTTTGAAGGATAATTTTGTAGGGAACAAAATTAAATATTGGTGTATTATACTCAACAGTGTAAATTATTTTCTCCACTTTCTTTTTGTTTGGTCTCTGAGAAATCAGAAGTAATTCTTTGTTCTTCTATAGATAAAGCATTGTTCCTTTATCATTGATTTTCTGAAGATTGAATGAAATGTATTTAGATTTATTTAATTTTTTAAAAGTTTATTCTGCTTGATATTCTCTGAGCTTCCTAGAACTATCATTTGTTGTGCGAAGTTAAAAATGGAGAAATTATCAGTCATTATTGCTTTAATTTGTTTCTTTGCCTTTTCCTTTGTTCTCCTTTCTTTTTTTTTTGTATTAAATTCTTTTATTAGTACATTGTAAGTATACAACACAATTACATTTCTCATTGGGAATTGTACCTTTACATAATGCATCTTGGTTCTTATTTTTTCCCCATTCCTAGCCCTCCCTTCACGCCCTCCACCCTTCTCTATTTACAAAGACTTTATTTCCATTTTTCCCATTTCTCAGCATTTTTCCTTTCCCTTCTTTCCTTTCCCCTGCCCCTCCCACTACCCCTACCCCTTTGGACCTTTTCTTCCTATTTTACATCATCAATTATTCATTCTAATCATTGGTACATTTTAGGTATACAATATAATGACATTCATCATTGGAAATTTGCACCTTTACATATTCTCTCTTGGTTCTTATTTTTTCACCCTTTCAATATTCTCACTATACAAGCTATACTATTTAGTTATCCCACAGCCTTGAAATGCTCTTTTTTAGTATTTTTTTCTCTTGGTTTTTTATTTTAGAATTTTTTTAGATATTTCAATTTCAGAGATTCCAATTTATTATTATCTAGTTAAAGACATTTAACTAGATATTTAACTAGATTATTTAACTAGATTATTATCTAGTTAAAGACATTCTCCAGCATTTATTATTTAGCAATACTTATCTATTTGTTTACATTGTTCATCTGTTCTTGCATATTGTTCTACTTTATCCTTTAAAGTCCTTAGGATATTAACCATACTTGCAATAAATTCCCATTTTGATAATGCCAACATTCCTGTTTACCTCAATTTTGTTCTGACACTTTTCTGTCTGTTCAAACTTTGTCTTTGTCATGTAGTATGCCTTATAGGTATATTTTATAGTCAGATGTATTAGATAAAAGGAAATTCAATAAATACGTTTTTGGAATATGACAGTAAGTGGTGGGAGCAAGGAAGAACTTTACATTTCTCAATCATTTTGTGAACCTGTGCTGAAAGAGTGGCATTCGGAAGTGCCTCTCAGCTCATCCTGCTTTCCATACATAAAGGACAAGATGACTAGAGATGAATATTTTCTTTACTTCAGGATAGTTAGGCTCTGAATAAAACCTAATAGCTTAGACTCAGATAAAATATTTTCTCTGGAAATAGACAATATTAGGCAGAACAAAATGTCTGGCATGTTTCAGAATGTTTTTATTTTTCTCATTCCCTGCAGGATGAAGGAGGAGCTGTTCTATCACAATCACAGTGAGAACATGGTACAGCTACTAGCTGCAAAACTCACAATTGTGCAGACCTATATAAATAAAGCTGCCTGGATTTTTAAATTCTCAAGCTTTTCCTCATCAAGCCCCCTGCAATGTGTAGATTACAGTTTATGCTTTCACACCCTGGCACTACTTTCTGAGAGGCTTTTGCTCATAAGTTTCTGCTTTGGTAATTTGCAGTTGTGGTAAGTTGTAATTATCTGTTGGTTTCTCCAATTTTGGAGGTAGAAATTTGCTATATTATCTCACTTTTTTGAGAAACGAAGGAAGAGTTGATTTTTTTCAGATTTGTCAGCTTTTTACCTATTAGGAAACAGAGAAAATTTCTAAGCTCTTTATGTACTAGACTGGAAAATGAGAATTTAAGATTCCAATAACTTTTAAATGCCCATTTATTTGTTTTATAATACAAACTTATTCTTTTTTTTCCCATGAAGTTAGCTGTATGAAGCATTAAGCTAAATCATTATGATTTCTGTTATTTTGTTTATTCATAACCTAGGGATATCCTTTTCTTCAGTGTTTCATGGAAAACCATTGCTTCCCCTGCAGTGGAAAGAATTACACTTTAGTTGCTAACATTCTAAAAATGTTAAATTGCTATAATTTATAAACATTAGTTAATTTTCCTTTCATGCTGTGGAAGAAATATATGTCATTAAAACATTTTTAAAAATTAAACGCTAAGGGATTAAGAGCACTGATCAGTATGATATCTACTTATGTCTTTATTTTAAAGAATAGGTATAGAATGGCTCTGTTTTGGGAACTGAATTCCAATAATGTTAATGAATTAAAATAAAAATGAGAAAATATGATACCATGTTTCAGTATGGATATAAAATTATTTCTAAATATTTATCATATAAGTAAAGTGATTAAAATGACCTAAATACTTCAATAATAAAAAGTAAAAATACAATTTGAGTAAATGCTTACATGTTTATTCTCTTTTCTTTTGCAATTGCACACATGATTATAATTTACTCAAAGATACTCACAAGTAACATGATTTATAGGCTGTTATCTACACAGAGACAATTATAGTTGTTATTAACCAAATTTTGTATTGCCTTTGCTTTTCACAAATTAAAAGGCAAAAAAAAAGGCCCGAAACATTTTGCTTTTAAAGACATGTCAGCAAATAAATTATTTTGTTTAGATGGAATTTTCAAAATTGGTATTCCTTGTTTGCTGT
This sequence comes from Heterocephalus glaber, assembly GCF_000247695.1. Next base: position 7,534,836 of record NW_004624745.1, on the reverse strand, counting down.
TTTAAAAATTAAATTTTCCAAAATGATTGCAAAGCTACTGTTTAAAATGACTGTTTACTTAAACAAATGCCTACCAAGCTATTTTTCTGTAAAGAGATCATAAACTTGAAAACTCATAACTGTTTAAATTATAGATGAAATTTTTAAAAAAGAAAACATTAATTAGAGGTAACAAAAGCTGCATGATAGACAAAAATTAAAATATAATAATATCTTAAAATAATTATACAAATGTTTTCCTTTTATTTTCACCAAGGCACTGAGGTTGTCATATCAAACTCGTCCAATACAAAATGATTGATACTTATATTCATTTTATCCATTATATGCAAATATATATATATTTACATGATCATCTTGACATATGCATATGATAAAACTTGAAATCAGTACTTCCTATCCAGCTCTAAATAACAATTAAACTTCCACATAGAAAAAAAATTTAAAATACGAGAGCCTTTATATACATCCAGCCATAGAATCATGATGCCCACAATACCTATTTACATTTAATTATGAAAGAGATTTTAAATAAATTATTTTTCAACTATGATATTCTACTTAAAAATGAAATTATTTCCTTATGTATTTAAACCCTCTAAAATTTAACCCAAAATACCAAAATACAACTATCATAAGCAAGTATGGTAAAGTAGATATTATATTGCCTATGTATTTTAAATAATCAAATTCAAAATAAAATTTTAAAAGCTAACACAAAATAACAATAAAACATATTAAACATTTCAGAATTAATTTAACAAATATATTTTTTATAAGGAGAGATGCTATAGTATTCTCCTAGGTGAAATTTAATAAATAAGTTTAAATAAATGTGTAAAAATATACATTTTACTAAGATTGCTTTGTAGGTTCCATTTTCTATCTCTATTCCTTTGATATGATAGTTCTCTCTTCTTACAGAGGACATTTGGTTGTATCTGTGAGGATATAATTGTTTTACTATATTATTACCTAGAAGATGTTGAGTTGCTCATGAGCTCCATATACTTGTATCAAATAGTCTTTTGCTCATGCTTATTTGGAACACTATAGCTACTGATACTTATATGCAAATTTGAATGATAAAGTCATAATCAACAGTTCCATATTGTGTTTTTTAAGCAATTCACATGTAATATTTAAAAAGTAAACAATGTACTAAAACAATTCAAAATAGATTTACAAATGAAATGATTCGGAATACATTCTCCTTAAGATGCTACTAAGTCGATATCAAGCACATGAAGATTATTAGCAATTTCCTACATATTGATAATTAAGACACATCTGTAGCCAGGTGATTGTTGAACAAATAAATTGTAATAGAAATTAGAAAATTATTTTAAATGAATGATAACATATAATTTGATACAGTCTGCTAAATGACAAATTTTAGGGTAATTAAAAGCTACTTTTACAGATGCTGGAAATGAAGGAAAAAAGAGTCAAGTACTCTCATGAAATCAAAAAGTAGCAACAAAGTAATCTCAAGAAAAATGAATAAAATAGAAATAAAGATAATCAAAGCCAAAATCATATTCTTAAATTATTAAAATATATTCAACATTGGCATTTATCTTTTTATTGAAATATCTTTAGCAAAAATAATGCATACTGCATAAAATTATACAATGCACACATAGGCATTTCAACAAATAAGAATTACATTTTGGTATATTTAAACTCTTTATTAGTAAAAAAAAAGTTCAAAATTAAAGCAACAAATAGTATGAGTTGGCAAAGGTAAATTTAAAACTGGCCTACAAGAAATAAACTTTTTGTTAGACAGTTGGTAAAACTAGATTGGGCAGCAATTGGAACACCCTCAAAATTCAGATTTAACATCATTGAATTATACTTTTATTCAGGAATTCACCAATTTTATGAATCTTGTTAAAGAATTAACTTTTTTCTTTTATTATTTTTCTCCAGTGCATGTATGCTTTGTATTTCATTAGTATGTACTATTATCTTCATTTTTTCCTTCATTTCTTCCATGGGATAAAATAATGAAATCTTTGGTGGACTGGAAAACACTCATTTATAATTTTCTATTACTGTGCAACCATTTCTGCAAATGTAGTGACTCAAAATACCATTCATTTATTAGAATATATACTTGCTGGTTAGAAATGTGAAGCAGAGCACTATTGGGTTTTTGCTGAAAGTCTTACAAGGCTAACATCAAGCTTTTAGCTAGATCACTTTATTGATTGTGTCACTTAATCTTGATTGTCAACTTTCCTGGATTAAGACATGATTGGACTGTCACGACACTAACTCATTGATGAGTTCATGACTGAATGGGCTATCAGTTGAGGGGACAAATTGAAGGAATTAGATCATGTGGAATGATCTTGAGGACTATTGCTGGTCCCTGACCTCTTCTTCTTGACCTCTTCTCAAATAGTTTGCTTCCTGTAGTCCATGGGCTGTGTAGCTTCTGCCACATTGTTACTTCCTTAGAAGACACCGATATCTTCAAGGGTTCTACCTAACCTCTGTTCCATCTGGTTCAGAGTTTCTATTTTAACATTTAGACCTTTAATCCATTTTGATTTTAGTTTAGTGCATGGTGAGAGATACAGGTCTAGTTTTA
>NW_004624745.1:7481494-7518371 GCF_000247695.1 Heterocephalus glaber | reverse complement strand
ATTTTAGGTATACAATACATTTACATTTATCATTGGGTGTTTGTACCTGAACATGATGTATCTTAGCTCTTATTTTTCTCTCATTACCTGTACACCCTTCATCCTTTCCACCATTCCCTATTTACACAGACTTTGATTCCATATTTTTTTCTCTCATAATTTTTCCTTTTCCTTCTTCTCTTTCCCCTTCCCCTCCCACCACCCCTAAACCCTTGGAAATTTTCCTATTTCAAATTATCAATTATTCAATTTAATCATTTTCATCCTTATTTACACTTTCAGTTTCTCACACTAGAGAAACTATTCAGTATTTACACGTGTGTCCTATTTTGTGTTGTTTTTATTGATGTTTCTGGTGTAATTTCTATGTGGCTGCTTGTAAAATGCTTATTGGGATTATCTTTATTGCTATTATTTAGAGCCCTTTGAGAATGGCTACTTCTAGGATTTTCTTCCAGTTTTAGTTGTCCAATTGCAATTCCTGGGCTCAGAATGATTGACTTCTGCATCCCTGCACTGTGCTTCTCTCCCAGTGGGCCTCTGGCTGGAGTCTGTGTACCCAAGCCACTGATGTCCAGGTAGAACTCCAGGTGGGGCCTCCGCAAACTTTCTGATGGTATCTGTGCTGACTTTGTTTTATTAGCTGTGCAAATAGTTTATTATATGAATTTGTTGACTGCTTTATTTCCTTCATAACTTTTCTTTTCATATTTATACTTAGAACCTAGTTCACTTATTTTCACATCAGCTTGATATTATAGTATATGCAAATGTCATAATTCATGCAGACATTTTCAGTTGATGAAATTTTGCATTATTTCTAGTGTTTAGCTTTCATAAACAGTGCAGGTTGAGACAAAGTTATATGTGAATGTTAATGAGTTAATACATGTTACTCTGGATTAATCTGAAGTTGCTGAGAAGTAAAAGTGTATAATCCTTTACTTTCCCAGATTTTGTGAGGTTATTCTTCAGAATACTTCTTTCAATTTTCATTTTCTCAGCAATATTACAAAACTCCTACTAATCAAAATCCTTGGTATCCCATCACTCCCAGTAATCATTTTAATGCACTTCATTTTTTAAAGAACTTTATTGAAGATAATATATTTAGAGTCAACCCAGAAATCATGAATGCTTTTTTTTTAATGTTTATGTGTAGGGATGTATGTTTATTTAACCAACACCTAAATCAACTTATTGCACATTTTATTAGTCAGTTTTCAATATTATAATGAAATACTTGACATAGGCTACTTAGAATGCAAAGCAACATTTACACTAGCTCCTGATTCTGGAGTTTCAAGTCCATGCTCACTGGTTCCACTGGTTTCTGTGTCTGATAAAGTAGGTACATCATGGCAGGAGCAAATAACACATCAATTACCCACATCTTGAGATGGTCATAAAAGAGTAGGATGGAGACACTGGTGTCCCAAAATCCTTTTGAGTTTATGTCCCCAGTGGCATAAGGACCTCTCAACATGTCCCACCTTGAAGATTCACATACTACCAAATATTACCATGCTGAGGAACAAGGCTTTAATAAAAATGTCTTTGGGAGAAGTTAATCGTCTTAATTATAGCAAATATTTCCAATATCAGAGAAAATTTTGGTCATTTCGTTCACCCCTCAGCCCTAAAAACTACACTACCTTAGAAATGTAAATTAGTAAAGCAATTATGAAAAACACTAAGAGAGTTTCTAAAATGATTAAATGTATTAACACCAAATCATCTCCTTCTGGACATATATCCAAACTAAATAAAATTATTTGGAATCCCAGGTTTACTGTACAATTATTAACAATAGCAAAAATAAGGGACGTCTTTAAGTTCTGATGGATGAATAGATAAAATGTAACACATGCAGACAGATAGATGCACACACATAGAGAAGGACATGCATGCATGAATCTAGTATATTTCATATTAAGTAAAATAAACTAAATACAGAAAGAACAATATTTGGAATCTAAAAAAGTTAAACTCATAGAGGCATAGCAGAAATGTGATTGCCAGAGGCTTGGAGTTGAGGGAAATGGGGAGGTGTTGGTCAAATTGTTCAAAGTTTCAGTTATTTTGGATCAATGAATTCTGGACATGCAGTGAACAGTACAGTGACTACAGTTAATAATGAAAGATTGTGCATCTGAAATTTGCTAATAGAATAAGTAACCATGTCTTACTGCATACACACAACGGTAAAAATGTGAGATGATTCATATTAATTAGTTTGATTATGTTAATCAGTTCAGAGTATATGTAAAAATATCACCTTGTACTTTTTTAATATATACAGTTTTTAATCATCAAACTATACATCAGTAGATCTGGCGAAATTCTAGAGTATAGAGGGAAATGGGAGTAGTGAAGTTAGAAATAAATGGGATTGAAATATGTAAAATGTGAAGCAAGAGAATGTTGTAACTGACACGTGGTGGGTAATAGAGTTACTAGATAAATTCTACAGAAACAAACATGTAGAACTAATAAATGAATTGCTATATCCAGGTACAAAGCAAATATAATACTATCAAAAATCAGTATTTTAGTAGATATTGGCAACCAGTAAGTAAAATTATAAAAACGTCCATCAAAAATGTGGAATATTAGAAAAACAACAAAATATTAAGGCAAATCTATGTAATGAAAATTATGATATATTTAGGGGAAATTAAAATCTATACTTAGGGAAAATGTAAATGGAAAAATTGCTAAGAGGAGATATTAATACTTATGGTTAAATTACTCTTTAACAAATTCAATGTACAATATACCCCCACAAAGTCATAGTGCAGAGTTCATGGCCTCAGTCATTTGTGGATTTTTTCCTTAGGATCTAACAATTGTTCACAGAAACCCCACAATTTTGGGGAAACTGCAAACATCCTAAGATACCTACAGTGTCACCAAAATGCCATGCACCTTCTAAAGCTTTATTAATGCAGTATTTTATTAAATTAAATTATATAACTTTGGAAGACATAGAATATTTAGGGTTTAAATGATAAAAATATGCATTTATAGGTATTTTTCTGACCACATCTGAAATCTGTGGTTTTTCACAACTTGCAGTTGTTCTAGGAATGTAATCCCCATGAATTTTGGGGGCCCATTATAATAGGGAACAAAAAGACATGCACAAATGTTAACAAAATAATTGAAAATATATGTTAAAATTCCATATATAGCTATATATCCATGTGTATCCATATATGTATCTATGTACGTTAATGTCTTTTCCATATAATGTAATATAAGTTACATATATATATATCCCACATAATGATTCTACTCCACTTCATATGACAAAACAAATTAAATTATACAATTAACTTAAACAGTTATGTCTGTAAGATTTCTTGAAGAAAATTTAGCAGGATCACTTCAATTTCTTGATGTTGTACAGTCTTCTTATGGAATGAATTGCAAGCAATATACATAAGAGGCCAGTTGCTAAATTATACTTTTCCCACTTTAAACATTTTAATCTTTAAAGAAATGAATTGTCAAGTCATAACTTGAAGAAAATATCCATGAAATATCTACCTGAAAAGCATAAATGTAGACTCCGTAAAGATTTTTATGACTCATTAAAAATATGAAAAGGTCAATAATATGTAGGTAAGTTAAATATTTCAAAAAGAAAGATGAATAATGTAAAATAGCAACACAAACTATACACATGGAAAATTCACAGCATCATTAGTCATTACAGAAATGGACATTAAAACCATGATGAGATATGTATTTATTAGAGTGGCTAAAATTTAGAAATCAACAGTATCAAATGTTATTGCAGATGTGGAACAATTATCTCATATATTGCTTATGGAAAATTTTTGTGTGTGGGTGCTGGGGATGGAATTTGGGACATTGTGCTTGCAAGGCAGGTGGCAGAACCACTGAGCTAAATCCCTGCCCTGCTTATAGAAGTATTAAATATTGCAGCTACATTGGAAAGAAAAAAAATTGTTATTTTTTCATGAAAGAGCTTATAGTTACCTTAACCAGTAGCCATAAAATCACTCAAATCATATGTTCATGAATGATTGTATAAACATATTAATAACGTCTTTACTTATTATAGTATAAAACTGGATAAATTCAATTGTCCATGAGCCGATATGCTGAGTAAATTTTGTATCTCTCTAGAATTCAAAATTCAGTAATAAAAAATACAATTTTTCCATCAATAGTATAGATGAGTGGCTTACTTTTCTCTCCTTGCTGAAACAAAATACCTGACACTCAAAGTTAAAGGGGAAAGATTTATTTGGCTTACAGTTCATAGATGTTTAAGCCCATAGTTGTCTGCCTCCAAGGAAAGCTGATGGAGCGACAACAGTTCATAGTGATGGAATACAACAGCACAGGCAACAAGAGACATCTTTCTGTCCCTTTTATCCCATCCAGGCAATACTGGGATTAGGGGAGTGCCAAACCAATCACTCACATGTAGTGGTTTAGTAGTCATATGCCCTTAATCCCAGCATCGTTGCACATTTCAGATTCAGCTACCTCTGAAAAAGTCCCACACCTATGACCAACATGAGGCTTTGGGGGGACATCATAAGTATAAAAAAAAATGTTTGATAAAATAAATCAGCCCCCAAAAGTACATACTGTATGATCCAATTTTATGAGATTCAAAAGTAGATTAAAATATCCTGTGACAGAAATCAGAGCCAGAGGTTGAATATAAACTAAAAAGTCACAGGGAATATCTCTAGGGTGATAAAATTTATACTTCAATTAAGGTATTCGTTACAATGATAGATACGTTTGCCCAAATCATCATATTTTGCAAGAAATGTATATGTGTATTTTTTATTAAAAATTCATTTCATAAAATTTAAAATAAAAAAGAACAGTTTTTTATAAGAGAAAATGAGCTTTTGAGAAAACAAAGTGGAGAAAGCAAGGATTTGCTTTATTTTACAAATTTAAGTCTGTGTCCCCTTACTTTGCAAAGCTGAGAACTAAGGCTTATAATATTCTCATCTGAAAACCATAGGAAAAGTCAAGAATTCTCGAATAAGAAATAAAGCATTGATATTGAAATATATAATCTAAATTAATGTAAATTTTAATGGTCAGTAAGAAATAACATATAGTTATATGTAGGACTGTTTATAATATTTTATATTACATTAATTTAAATGCATTTGTTCCATTTGTATTCCACTTTTATCTACATCTCTTCCATCACTAAATGAATTTCATAGTGTTTGGAGGAAAAACATATAGACTTTATAAACAATATGTTCATGTTACAATTTGGATGTAGAATGTCCCCGAAAATACTCATGTGTGTGGAAGTTGATTGAATCGTGTAGGCACTACATTCTTCAGTGCAGTCTTACACTGATGAGTCCACCAGATGAGTTTGTTTTAGGATGTGGGATGTAGTCAGAGGCTAGTCACTGGGGGAAAAACCTGGCAGATTACATATCTCCCTTCTTGGTTCCTCTCTTCTGTCTCTGCTTCCTGGCCAGCAGGCCCTTCCACCATATTGTTTCTGCATCTGAATCTGCCAACCATGAATCTGCTGAAATCATGAGCCCCTAAAATAGTCCTTTCCACCCCTAAATTGTGTGTGCTGGGTATTTTGTCCCAGAAGTGAGACTGTGACTAAGACAGTTTATATACTTGATCAACCTATTGTCTAGTTCTGAGATTTTATAAATATTAGGTAGTCTGTTCTTAAAATGTAATGTGGTTGTAGAAAAACAGTAACTTTATTTAGTACCCTATTGTTTTTTATATCTCAGTTTTCAAAATACTTTTATTAAATGGGTTTTTAATCAAATGTCAAGTATTACAAGAAAACCTGAAGATTCCTTGTGGGAGAAATTTTAAAATTAAATTTAATAAATTAATATATATTTTGTGCCATATTTTATCCTAATATTAAAATTCATTTTTACTTTTAATTTATTCCTTATTTTGTATGAAAGCTAAAAACATGAAGAAATGTGTGAAGAATCCTGAAAACAATTCTGCATGAAGAAGAAACTAATATTTACCTTCTTCCAGACATTTATGTGTAGTCAATAAATCATTTAATCTACTTTAAATTATTTTGAACAATAAAGCCTAACTAATGTGGAAATAGGTTAAGCTTTCTATTGACAAGTATTAAACCTTCTCATTAAACTTAACCCATTGTATTGTAAATGTCACTCCCTAAGCTCTTCTTCTAATCAATACCCTCTACTATCTTTCCTGTCAGAAGACATGTAATTGGTCTATGTAAGAAGTATTAGTTCCACTATCAGGAGACACAAAATAACACATGCATTGAACATTCTGTGGTCCGTTTTAACACAAATAGATAACTAAGCTTACAATTATTTTCTAATGAGAATTTTTTGGTTTAAAAATAGGGTGTTTTGGGGAAACTTTCAATATATTTCCAAGCTGGTACCATGGTATTAACTACTTTCCCTCCACTTTACTCCCACTTCTCTCTCTCACCTCTCTCTGATTCTTTCCCACCCCCTCTCTCTAAATGCATGTGCCCGCACACACACACACACACACACACACACACACACACACACGTATTGCTGTATTGTCAAAAGTATTGTCAGCTCGGTCTAAAAAAAAAAAGCCAGACTATTCAAAACACAAAGATTACCAGACCCAGTACTCTCCATTTTAAGAGGTAAGATATAAGATGCACTTCCCCAACAGGAAGAGAAGAAAAGAGAAGAGAAGAGAAGAGAAGAGAAGAGAAGAGAAGAGAAGAGAAGAGAAGAGAAGAGGATTCCAGAAAATGGAACCAAGACTGAAAAAAAGTTAAGTGGAGCCACTCTTAAGAAAGGGAACACAGGTGTAATAAAATCATTATCTGTCCTAAGAATAGGGCAATATTTTTCAACCTTAGCAGTAGTAATATTTTGAATAGACAACATTGTTAAGAGAATATCTTCTGTGTATTTTAGGATATTTAACAGTGTACCTGTTTTCTGGACATTTTATGCTTGTACCCCACATTCCTATTTTGACAATAAATGTTTCTGTTAATTGACAAAAATCCCCTTGGGAGCAGAGTCATTACAGCTGAGAATCAGTGGAAGAAAGAAATTGAGTAGTATTTTCCAAGAAATGTTTCAGAAAAGCTAAAGACCAGAAATTGTTACATGTATTCACTTTTCCTTTTCCAAACAGGATTACTTACTGCCATTCTTTTGTCCGTGTTGCCCATTGTATAGTGGGAAGTGAGAGCATATATATATTGGACCAAGAGCCAGATGTAATGAAACCAAACTTTGGTCCAATATCAACTGAATTCTGGAATTTAGTTGATTGTATTTTGGGAGAACAGTGTCCAAAGGGGAGATGAGTAGATTCTATGGTCGGTCCCAATATTTCATCTTGTCCATATCTTCCTGTTATGTAATTACAGTTCTTCCTAGGGAAGATGTGTCATATATTTTCCAGTCTTTGAATCCAGGTCCTCAACTTTGGTCTCTTTTGGCCAATAAACAAATCAGAAAGAGTGTGCTAGCTTTTATTCACAATTATACCATGGTGTTTATGGTTTCTCTTTTTGTCTTCACCTGCCTTTCATGTGAGAAGTATATGAGAAAGAGTGTATCAATGGTTTCAGAAAAGGATAATAGATTTTAATGTACAATCAGCCTAGTTGAATTGCTATAGCAAAGACAAGATTACATGACCCAATTTGCAGATTGCCACTGATAACAAGGAAGATGAGCACAACTGCCCCAGGCAAAGCAGCTAGCAGTAGCATCTTTCCTTTCTCTCTAAAACTATCCCTAGTGTTTCTTTCTGGTTGAAATAAATGCCAAGAGAAAGCAAAGTTCTCTCATGGCCTTACCAATCTGAATAATGGTTACCTACAATTCACAGGGATTGACTAGGCATAATGTAATTCTTGCTGTGATTAAAGTTTCTTAAATCTTAATTGGATTTTTTCTGTTTTGTTTTGATTTGGCTTTTTTGTTGTGTGTGTGTGCGTGTATGTGTGTGTGTGTGTGTGTGTGTGTGTGTGTGTGTGTTTATACTGGAGATTGCACTCAGGATTATATCCCCAACCCATTTCAATTTTCATTTGGAGACAAGGTCTCCAAGTTGTCAAATTGCTCAGGCTGGGCTTGAACTTGCAATCCTCAAGCCTCACCCTCTCAGAATGCTGGAATTATATGTCTTATATGTCACCACATCCCAGCTATATTTCTTTATCAGACTTCATTAGATTGTAATATTAAAATCTCTGAATCAGGAAGATAACAAATTTGAGCCTAGCTTTTGCAATTTAGCAATTTATCAAGACCCAATCATAAAATTAAAGAAAAAATACAAGATGTAGGGGTATGGAACAATAAAAAAGGACTAGGTTCAATCTCCAGTATCAAAAGATTAAAAAATGCATATTTTATAAATGATTTTTCTCAAATAAAACGAAAGTTTATGTATAAACTTTCAAACTCTGAATGCATGGATATTAAGAAGGAAATTAATTGAAAATAACAAGGAAAAATCAGAAAGTTAAAAATATGATAGAAATAACCCAAAATTTATTTCTAATTTAAATAGATGTAAACAACCTATTGTACTAAAAACAGTTCCTTTTGTATTTTATGAAAGTACAACAAGGTTTTTCTTTTTTTTTTTTTTTTGGTGTTTTTTCCTCTTATGCCCTGAACAATTCAGTACTAGGTGTGGCATCTTGGTAGAGCACAGTATGGCAGGTATCCCAAGGAATGGCATCTTAGTATAGGGTGTTAGAATCAAAGCATGGCAAAGAGAACATTTACAAGTAAAATTTGCCTGTGTAGGGTTTCAGAGTCCCAATAAGATGAAGTCATCAAATGATGGCAGAAATCTGCCATGGGATGTCAGAGACAAAGCAAGATGAAAAGAACTCTCAAAGATTGGGAAAGCCATTCTTGGTCTGACAAAGCCCTGCCAAGTGAAGGGCATATTAATCATAGATATATAGCTGGTATTCAGTTTAGCAGGCAAAGCAGAGTGAGGGAGAAATTCACTAAGAAACTAAGAGAGGACAACAGAGCCCTTCAGTTTGACATGGTAAGAAATTCCCAAAGAGGGTGGTCAGAATCCTAGCAGTGTTCTGGAGTTCTCTATGTGGTACAATTAGTTGTAAAAGTGTTATACTATGAATCTCTTCCTAGGTATCTACAATAATTTTAAATTATTTTATTGTCATTAAAATTAAATATATGTTTACAAATATATAGGCTGAATCCAATTTAGTATTTTATTTTTATGCTTTATAAATTATACTATTAAATATGTTACACATAAATATACTTAATAAAATATAATGGATACCAAAAATGTTACTATCTTAAAAATTATGTGTCTACTTAAGAGGTTCTCAGTTATGAACAATATAGTTACAACATGAGTTTTGCCAATATAGTGGTGCCTTACTTCACCAATGCTTTTTGGGGGGAACAATTTGGGTCATAAACAGAAGCATTTGGCAAAATTTTACTTTTGTATAAGAACTCTGTATCAGATGATGAACACAACCGCAGACATCTTTCCCCCATATACACGAAAATGGGCATCTTTTCCAGAATCATGGAAGGGATTAAGTTCATGAACCAAGGTACTATGGTATATGGGGACCTTTGTGATTGTCACAGTGCTTGGAAGAGGTTATTGACATTTGATGAGTGGCAGCCAGAAATATTCAACCCCTTGGAATATATAGCCTCAGGTAAGAATTATTATTCAAATGCAAATAATCCTTGTTAATATTTACTGATCCATTGTGTTAGCACCTATGCATTGATTCAAATAAAGAAATATGAAACAATAAAAATAAGTGCTTCATTGTCAAATGAGTTTATGAACCTGTGCATAGGTTTAGTATATTGTTAACTTTAAGCAATAAACTTATGAAATTGTACTAATGCATTCTCACTGAAAATGAGTACTTGTACATATAATTATACACACTTATACTGAGTGTAAATAAGTATGTGCCATTAATCAAGAAATTATATATAATATATATTTAAACCTATCTAATGATGCTAATTTAATTTTTTCTCAAATATATGCCATCTTCATTACTTTTTCTTGTTGCTGAGACTAAATACCCAACACTCAAATTTAAAGGAGGAAAAGTTTATGTAGCTCACTGTTTGTAGAAGTTTCAGTGTATAAGGTAGAGTGGCATGGCAGGAGGGCATCGCAAAGGAGAAATAATTCATAGTGTGCAGAAGGCAGAAAATTAGTGATGCAGCAGCAGTGCTGCCTTCTTTTGGTTCCTTTATATTTATCCAAGCTACCCTTCTTTTTGGTGGTGCCATCCATATCCAGGGTGGGCTTTCCCATTATCCAGATCCAGAACTATACTAAACCAATCACTGAACTAATTTAGTAATCACACACCTTTAACCACCTGTGAAATGCCCCACCTCTGACCACATGAGGCTTTGGGGGGACATCTAGACACAAACCACGACATATGCATATCAGAGATTTTAGAAGTTTGGATGTTTTCTGCCAAAACAAATAGAATTTTACAGCTAATTCGATCATGGTGAGTACAGTAAGTGAAATAAAAAATTTTTTGCCTTAGTTTTTTCATCTTAGATTTCTGTTTCTTTTGGCTCAAGAATTACCTAACTCAAAAGATGAAGTCCATCAGAGCTTAATCCCGTACCACTTTTGTTTTTAACTCAACTATCAATTGATTGCTCAAGTTGTCTTGAGTGTCATCTGTGAAATTGTAACTCTTATATTTCTATGGGCACTCCTGACCTTTTCCCTGAAATTCAGTCTTATAAATCCAAGTGTCAAGTCCAATGCACATTTCCGCACAGTCTGATCTCAAGTGCTAGTAAGACCTCTATGTATTGACAAACTCTAAGACAGATAACCTTAATGACTATTAGATATTTTAGACTAAAAACAATTGTAAACCACACACTTTATCTTTCTCCTCAAAACTGCTTCTATGCCACCAGACATGGTGGAATCCACCTGTAATCCCAGAATTCTTGGAGGTTGAGGTAGGAGGAACAAAATTAAAGCTGAGTCTTGGCAGTATAGTGACTTTATAAGACCCTGTCTCAAAATTTTAAAAATGAAAAATGGTTGGAGATGTAATTCAGTGTGAAGTCTCTTAAACCCTAGTACAAAAAAAAGACCAATTTTATTTATGAGAACTTATTTAAAACATTTTAAAAAACAATTTGAGAGGTAAAGTCTAATCGTTACTCAGCACCTCCAATGCATCCACTTGAACAAACAGGGATTTTCTTGAAATATAAGCCTCATTTTGAATGTTTATTAATATAAAAATAAAGTGGGAAATCAAAAGACTATAAAAATTAATGCCATAAAATATTTCATAAAATTTAGTAGCCACTTTTATTAAAAATTAAGAAGAAAATTTTAAACTATTATACATATTTTTTTACTAAAGTCAGTAATAATATTTAGTCTAAGTGGCAAACCTCAAAAATTATTATCATAAAGTCCTAAAGAGGTTTTTCTGAGGTTGGCTTATTAATTCAATATTATTCTCCAAGTCAAGGAATGTAGAAAAAATGAATATTTTTAATTTTCTTGTGTATTTTGAAATATACAAAATGAAATGTGTCTCCTATTTTTCATATAATTATGTGCCTACAACATCTAAGAAATTCAAATATATGCCTAGTGGAATAAATGTTAACATTTCCTAAGGTGCCTTTGTAATAGATTTAGAAAATTAATATTTATCTTCATCCCAACAGAAACACTTTATATCAAAAATGGCAAAGTATAGCATTCACAAAATTATAGAAAATAGGAAATGTTTTGAAAGATAGAGGACCTCCTTGCATGACTTAAACAAATAGAAATATACTGCATGTTCTTGGATGTGAAGAATTCATGTAATAAAAATATCAATTCTCCAACAAACAAATATATAATTTAAATGCAATTCAAATTAGAATCTGAGCCAGGAGAGGTGATGCATGCCTGTAATCCCAGCACTCAAAGACAGAGGCAGGAGGATTGCCACAAGTTAGAGGCCAGCTTGGACTACATAGTGAGTTCATGTGACCCTGTCTCAAAAAACCAAAAAAAAAAAAAAAAAAAAAGTATGCATTTTTAATTGAATAATATGGCCTAAAATTAGGTGTAAAGAAAAAAATATTCAACAGTTAAGGGAGTTTTACAGAAGTAAAAACTGAGAAACCATTTTCAAATATTAGACTACATTATAAAGTTACTGCAATTGGTACAGTGTGCTAAAGGAATAGAATTAGACAAATAAGTAATTGTAAGAAAGTTGAGAATTTATAAAAACATAATAAAAAGAAAAATAGTAAAATAAGGAATTCCATATATTATTATATAAATATTTCTATCTGTTTACAAAAGATTGTTCATGTATTCAATTGAGGGGCATGACTGACTAAATATGTAAAAGTTGCAATGTAATTGAGGCTGGAGATTAGGGCATAGCCAGCTGGCTGAGCAAGTGGAAGTGACCTATCCATCAGTGGAAATCAAGAACACAGGCACAGAAAACATTTCCCAAGGCCTGCACATGGGACAAACCAGAAAGTCCTATCTTCAGTTCTTTTGCTGCATAATCAAGCAGGTTTTTGATACCAGATCTGATGTCAGCCTGAAGAATGGAGTGTAAAACAGTCATTCATCATTAATCTTGTGGCCACTCTGAGCTGTCTCAGTGACTCATTCTTATTCTGCAGACCACACTTCTTTCCCTAACTTCAGTAAATGTATAACCTCACTACCTTTTCCATGTGTCATTCTTTTTTTTTTTTAATGTATCTTTCTTACTTCTTTGTTCAGGATGCCAAGAACCTAGAAATAATCCCTGAAAAGAGTCTGTAGGACCCCAGAACCTGGTACTATAATTATGTATAAATTCTACACGTGTTACAGTTCCTGAACATTTTAGTAGCACCACTTCAGGCCTCACATCTATGGAAAATGCATGAAGATATTGTTTTTAACTCTTGCAGATATATTTTTTCCACATTTCCAAATTTTGGAGAAATTTATCACAAATATGTTTATTGTTTCTCTAAAGTAATCTGAAGAGGTTTTTCCTAGTTCCTTTGTACTTGTGTACATCTCAGTTCTATTTTTCTCAGCACTAAAAGGCAAGTATTTCTCCACAGGCTTTAATCTGTGTATTCCAGGTTTTAACCATCTCTGCTTCTTTACCAGTCTTGGGAGCTCAGCTTTTGTCTAGGTTTATGATTTGGAATTCATTCGTTGATTCTTCCTTTTGTGTGCTTCCTTGGTTAGTTACAAGTTTGAGATTTTATATACATGAAAATTTTTCAAGTATATAATGAGTAACTATGCATTCAACAATTTCCTATATTATTATATCATTTCTATTTGACACAGAAAAGCCTATAAAATGGTAAATTTTGTTTATTCACAAGTTAACCTAATTGAGAAAGCACCTAGTCCTCCTTTCTTAAAGTCACAGAAGCACTCCAGTTTATAGGAGGGACAGAATAAAAGCTAGGGAATATACATATGTAGATTCATCCAGGCTTTAGGGCAGAAGGGCTCAGAAAAATGTTAAAAATCTTTGTCCTGTTGAAATGTCTTTGGCCCCAGGAGCTGGAGGAAGCAATTTTTACTCTCAGCATGAAGAAGCTAGGGAAACTCCTTACACTTAAAATTCTAATTTGTAAAAATGTAAAATGTGTTTCAACTTCTTCAACCTCTGAGTTGAATGAAAGCAAGAGTTGAAAATTGCTGCACAAATATATATATAATATACACATATATATTGTATATATTGTATATATAGTATATATTGTATATATAGTACATATATATACATTGTAAACAATAAGCAACAGTATACATGCAGTGTGTATATATATATATATATATATATAGTTGCTTATTCTTTACAAAAATTTGTTGATGTAAATAGTATTTCTTTAACTTTCTACAATAACTGAATGACAAACAAAAGAAAATGGGTTATCCTGGATACTCCTCCCTAAAAACAGCAAAGTAATCACTCAGAACTGGGGAAAAAGATACCATGATCTTTCTACTAAACTAGTTTCCTGACAAACCCATACTTCAGACCTCTGTTTTTCCCTTCCCTTCCCTTCCCTTCCCTTCCTTTTTGCTTTCTTTCTCTTTTCCCTTTCTTTCTCTTTCCTTTTTATTTTAAATTCTGCTTTTGGATAATTGTCCTTTAAAGGAGGTTGGGTAACTTTTTAACCCAAACAGAATAGCATTAGCAGTTTACTAAACTGACTGTAAATTAAAACCAAGCTTTACTGCAATAAGACTAGGTATTAATGAGTACAAAGTAAATCCATTTAATAGAGGATTGAAAAGAGACCACAGTTTCTTTCCTCTTCAATCAATATACGTAACACAAAAATATTGTCTGCCAACAAGAATGGCCTTAGTCTATTTTGAGTTTTAATAAGCATGGAGTTGGCATTGTACAGGTACAAAGCTATATCTTCTCAAATTTTACTCTACACAAGATGGCATGTAATAATTTTTAAGAGAAGAAAAATGCCTATTCTGACAAAAACTAATCACTAAATATCATTTTAAAGGGAGAAAAGAGTAGCAGATGCTTAAAAGACTAAACAATGTTCCTTTCTGAATAAATATCACTGATTATTCTTTTCTGTGGCTGATTATATAAAACATGGTTAAGTCCAATGCACTACTGATGTATCAATGGTTGCATGCACAGTTAATAGTATACTTAGTTTAGGCCCACTTTTCTTTCTTTTCTCATTTTCCAAGATGCAGTGTGCCATACCCCTTCGTCAATACAGCAACTCCCTTCTGAGCAAGCATTAAATTCAATAGATGAATGGCAGCATTTTAAAGTAGATCTGATAACCCAGACATGCTTGTGGGTTTTAAAGTGGCCACATCAGATAAAAAGAACTACTGGACACTCGAGAGTTGACTTATTCTTCTAAAAAAGAAAGGATCTCCAAAAATCAATTGGACCACAGGGAATCTTCTCCAAAAGATCAAATAGGGCAAAAGAATGTTTCTACTTCTCTAAAGCAGCATGCAATGTTTAGGGGAAATATTCTTTCAAATGGCCAAATGGATTCATTTATACTGTAATTTCATAGAAAAAGAGTTTAGATTAATATTTGTAAAAATGACTTTAAAATCTCTTACATTTTGTTAGCAATCTTAGACTTTAATCTTAAAAAAATCATCTTGAAAATGTTTTCCATCACAGTAGGTGCCCAAAGGAAAAGTAAATTCTACAAGAAAGTGAGTTCATAAATCATTTAGGTTTTCAGCACTCAGTGAATGGAATATGATTTCCTGAAGGCATTCTGAGTTCCTGCATGTGTATGTGTGTACTGTGTCTGTGTGTGCGGGAGAGAGAAAGAGACAGACAAACCAACAGAGACAGGCAGAGGCAGCAGCAGAGACAAAAAGAGAGGGAAGAAAAGATTCTCAGCAGAGTACTGTATATCTGAAGTTCAAGGTAACATTGTCATTTGATTTCAGGAGTAAAAGTGAAATATCATTCTGAATTGGAAATACATTTGACATTATCTAAATAAACTATGTGTTATGGCTTGTGTTTAGATGTCCTCCCAAAGCCTCACATGGTCTCAGGTGGGGCTTTTTCAAAGGTGGCTGAATCTACAGTGTGAGATTGATTCAAAGTGCAATGCTAGGCCTGAGGGCACTAAGATTAAGGGTGTGAGTGCTATCTGCCCTAAGTAGTCTGAATAAGATGCAAAGGGCAGGAAGAGGCTGTTAAAATTGTTACTTTTGCTACCTTGTGGGCATCATGAACTGTTTCTTCTCTGCAATGCCCCTCTCCCATGGAGCCAGCCAATTAGTGACTGAAACCTCAATGAACTGCAAGCCAAATAAACCTTTCCCCTTTTAAATTTGAGTGTGGGTATTTTGTATCAGCAACAAGAGAAAATTATGTCTATCCATAGAAAGAAACTATATATGCTTCTTATTAAATTAGGCTATGTCTATATTTTCTATTATTAAAAACCATTAATTTTCATATCAACTGAATGGGAAAAAGCCTTAAAATTAAAAAGAAGAAAAGAAAGGAAATAAAAAATGAAAGAAGGATGGACTTAACTGGAAAAAAAGCAGCAAGTATGAATTAGTCAACATTCTATTACAAAAACAAAAAACTGAGACAAATCAACTCAAAAAAGGAAAGTTTTATTTTAGTTCATAGTGTTGGAAACTGTAGTCCACGACCTGTTGGTGCCATTGACTTGGGTCTTTGGTGACACAGAGCATCTATTTAGTGGCAGTGTGTAGCATATGAGGTCCATTTACCTTGTAATCCCAATGTAACACAGGAAGAAGTGGCAGATATCCCATTTTCCCTTTTGAGCACATACGTAACAGTGAACTAAGACCTCCCACTCTCCCCAACTCTTGAAGGTGTCCACTGTCTCTCAGTAGCATCCAGGCTGGGGACTAAACCTTTTATAAATGGACCTTTGAGAAACATTCCAGATCCAAACTATAGCAAAGTATCTTCCCACATGTTCATGTCACAGTCATGCTAAACAATTCTTCACAATTTTCAGAAAATAAATCTAAACCAAAGATGGCTCGTAGAAATGATCTGAATAAAATGGCATTCAAAAATAACAACAATGTAAAAACTAAAATAGAGAAAATTTTCTCCTATTCTTTTAAGTATTTATATTTGTATATATTCCTTTCTCTTGTGTACTCCCTAATGTATGATAAAAAGTTTGTTAGCTCTATTACAGTTTCTTTCATGTCTTAATCTATTTAGGTTGCTATAACAAATTATCATACCCTGAGCATCTTCCATGTGACAAAAATTTATTTCTCACGGTTCTGGAAGCGAGCATTCCTGGTTGAGGATGTTAACACTGTTGGGTTCTAGTGAGATCCTTCTGAGTTGCAGATGCCAAACTGTTATTGTGTCCTCAAGTGACAGAAGGGGCAAAACAGTGCTCTGGGAACTGTTTAATAAAGACACTAACCCCATCCATGAAGTCTACACTCTCAGGACCTAATCACACACAAAGGGCCCATTTTATAACACCATTTCCTCCAGGAGTAGGATTTTGTCTTGTGAAGTTGAAGCACACATAAACACCAAGTCCCTTGTACTCTCCATCCTGTCCTCCCTGAACCCCTTTTTTCTTTGCTTTTGTTATTTTATATCTTTGACATAGTATTAATAAAACCCTGTGTATTTTACTCACGTTTCTTTAACCATCCAGGGAAGTTATCACGAAATCTCAACTCTCATGACTGAAACCACCATCAAATAAAGCCTCATAGTACAATGAGTATTCTTCAAGCCAATTACTATTTCCAAGATATTTTATGAATAGTGTCAGTCTTCCTTCTTGCCGATGTTTTGATGGATTATTTTGAATTGTTTCTTTATCTAAATAGATCTTTTATATTAGTTATTTGTAAAATCTACATTGATTTATTGCCTTTTAAACATGTCATTTGTTGGATTTGCCTTACAGACTATATTTGTGAGTTTAATATATTTGGGTTTAGGCTATAGTCCTGAGTAATACGAGTCAATTTGTGCTTCTTTTGCAGTTATTTATGACACCACAACCCTTACTAGTCAGATGGGAAACTGGTAAAGCAATATTTTACATATTTTAAATTAATTGGTATTGCCATTTTGTTCAAAAGTGAAAGATCATAATTTGACTTCCACAAAAAGTCGAGCAGTGTTCAGGAAATATTGATAGAAAATATTCATTGATAAGTATATGAGAAACAATGGTTAAGCCATACTTGATATGTTCAATATTTTACTTATATTTTTCTATGCTTAAAAGACAAAGGTGAATTGAATGGAAAGCAAGACTGTAGATAATGATTGAAGAATAAATAAGATCCTAATTAATGATACTACTTTTGATAACAATTATTCCAAAATTGTTCTAACAATCAGCAGATGTGGTAATCTGTTTGAATGATTATCTTAAGAAATAAACTAGGAGAGAAGGAAGTGCCCAAAGGAAAATATTGATGAAAACATTAGGCACATCAAAAATCACTCCAGCTATATTGATTTAATTCATTCTTCTATGCTTGACAGAGAACATTCAATAATCAGTATTACCCATCTGTTATTTTGACATTGCCCTTTGAATTTTAATTAACACCACTAATTTATGTAATTTGTTTAGTCCTTCATGAAGTTTTAGAATTCACATGTACTACTTTTCAGGTAAGAAAAACTGAAAACCAAGACCAGACCAGGCCACAACAAGCCTTTATTGTAGGAACGATCTCCTGGGCTGTCTCTGAACAAAGGAAAGACAAAAGCAATATGGCCAGGACAGGGAGTGCTTCTTATAGGAGCTGGGGTGGGCCTTGTAGGAGCTGAGGTGGGGTTGAGTGAAGTTCTGGCTAGGAACTGGAAGAGCTTGTGATGTCACTAGCTGTTAGGAGGAGAGCAAGTATTAGGTTACTCTACTCTTGGTGGGAGTAAGGGCATGTTGGGAAGAAGAAGGTAGCTATTATATAAAGCAGCCACCCTAAACTGGAGGGAAATCTATCATTCCATGCTCTTGTTTTATGGTTGTTGGGTGAAGATCTCTTCTGGAGCTGCTTCAATCTGACAAAGGGGTGAAGGTTAGGGCTAAACCTGTATCTGATTGGGGAGTGGTAGGTGGGGGCTTTTTTACTCTGCTGCAATGGCTGGTACCCTGCCAGGATGAGCTCCATGACAGTCTGATGGGTAAATGCCCTCATGAGTTCCTGCATGAAATTTTGAGAACACCGAAACAAGCACAGTCCAAAGCAGAGCATCAGACAGATAATACTGAGGGGTCACAAGAGCAGTAATAGCCAAGGGAGCCATGAGCTCCAGGAGCCAAACGTATCCCACCATTGATTAGCACCTTGAGGGGGGCCATATCTGGCCCACTGAGTCTTAAGTCTTTCCCTCATTTGATGTGCAATTTCTCTCATTATTTACATAGGTCTTACAGAGACAGCTGGATGTTTAGGGCCTCATCTGTTACAGAAGTGAGAGACTGTTATAGAAGTAAGAGATCATAGCTCATGATCTAAGGGTCCATGTGTCATGCCCTTGCTCTGTGAGAATGAGTGGAAAAGTGATAAACACAATTTATATAATCTTTATAACTCTATACTTTTTCTTTGGGATATAAAAGGTGGATGTAACTGAGCAAATGTCTTTGGGAGGCCAACATACCAACGAGTACAGTGTTATATGAACCTGACTTGTCTTTTAAATTCAAGGCCATGAAAACACATATGTTAGGTTGATAGTTCCAGAAAAGCCATGGAATTTATTGTGTAAAGGACAGTTTTGTTCCTGTATCTCTCAGTTTTTGGAGGCCTCCTAGATATATTTCAAAATAAAGATAACTGATAACTTCAATAAGGACACTGACCAATTTAAGGAGATCAAGTGTAACATAAAAGGCTTGATCTTTTCAGACACAGGTAGGTATCCAGGAAATATGAGTACAATGAGAGAAGAGGCATCATAAACAGAGAACAAGGATGTACATTATTTTAAAAGAAATAAATCTTGTAGCTGCTCAGGGCAGAACTTATCCTGACTGTGGCTGACAAGCAAGCGTTCTTCTCCCCAATAATCTTACTTTATGTTTTATTTTGATCACTACATGATAGTTAATTAGTTTTCACAAAATCAAAAAAACACTTATCTAAAAGGAGAGATCTGGAGACCAATGATTTCTAGGATTGGACACCTGCAAAGAGCTTATTTTAATTTTTCTGAAAAGAATTTATACACACTTGTAGCTAATTAATGATTTTCCCCTTCTATGTAGTCCCCAAAATTTTGTTTTGTTTTGTTTTGTTTTAAATGGCTATGTCATGAGTGAACCAAAAGATTTTTATGGATGGGCTGTCTTAATTTCTTTGAAGTTAAGCTTTATTACATCATTATTTTATACATCTTTTGGTTATTTTTTTCTGTGGGGTGTTTAAGACCAAGTGAAAGTGAGACCTGTGTCAATCAATATGAACCTCGTGTTATCTGTCAGGGTCAGTTAAGTCTCCCCAGGCCATTACTTTGGAACCATGCATAGAGCCTCTCTGCTCCTCCATCAGCATCAGCCATCAGGATGGATCATGGCCTTGCTTGATCAAGTTGTTTTCAGTGAAAGCATGGGAGATTTTTTTTTTTGGTGACCCTCTTTTGGCACAAGATACATTGTCCTCTGGTGACCAACAATCTCTGTCTTCAGGAGGTTGAGTGACTCACCAAAGATGTAGGATCCTGTAGAGAAGGTTTTCTCATGTCTTGGATCTTTGTTGACCTTGAGGGGCCTGAGTCAAAATATCAGCTGTCCTCATAGACCAGTTACCTTTCTAGTTTTGGTCTCCAAACTTTAGTTGTTGAACACCCAGAAGAGAAGGTCAATAGCATTAGCATTGTAACAAGAGTAATGAACTTAACTATTATAATTTTACCTGAATAACAAGCATTTTGGAATTTAAAATATGGAGAACTGTTATTGTTATCAGCCATGGTTGTTCTAGTCATTGAATTCCTGTAGAATATTAACAGAAAATGTCACAAATAATATTTTAACATGACAATCATGATGACCTTACCTTTGTAACATATTTAAATGTCCATCTTGATATAAAATAGCCATTGTTAAACATACTCATTTTTAAAAAACACCTAAAGTTTTTATCTACATTATTATCTTTTGATAGGATACCATCTAAAGAAAATATTTTAGCTCATAAATGTACCTGTTGTCATAAATACCTTGAGTGTATGAAAAAGGCAAATACCTGAATCAAAAAGAGGTTATTATCATAAACAACACATTAGAAAACCTGTACAGTCAGAAAGTATAAATACATTTAGTACACCAGAAAAAATAAAACCTTGTAATTGTTGTTTTTTATAGGAAATTTAGTCCTTTGAAAATGATCAGTATAAACATACCATAATAATATATTTAGAATCTATCCCTTTGATGACAACTGATGTAAACATAGTACAATAATATATTTAAGTAATATTTATTGATGTAAGTCTTTTATAAGGCTATGAAAACTATCAGCTCAGTCTGTTGTAAGACGAAAACTGTTGAGGTCCCCCTAATGAACAAAGACTGGAAAATATTTCCATGCAGCTGCTCCTTTGTTCACCAAGAGGAGCATGCCTTGAACTTAATAACCTTTATCTATAAACAAAGCAGCTGTATGACTGGACAAAAAACAAACATATAAGACAATTTATAAAACTAGAGTGCACTCAAATATATTTAGCCCAATGGAATTATAATATCTTTTTATAATTTTTAAGTTTATAATTATAAATAAGACTATGTAAAACTTTTTATAAGTCAATTAACAGAATTAGAATTAGAATCAGAAGGAATGAAAACTCTATTCCTGTAAACCTTTTATAACAAACTTGAAACCAACAAGTAAACATACATATTTTCTTCATAAATCACTTCCGCACACATTCTTGACATACCTAGGCCTTTTGATCTTGTCCTTTTAACAAGACAAACATATAAAATCCTTTTGTATCAAAAATATATCTCTTTTACTTATAGCTTTTTAAGTATTTTTTCTCCAACTTACTATAAACCTTCTATAACAAACTTGTCCTTAGCTGTTAAAATTTTAAAATTTTAAAGTGTCTCTTTTTTTTTTTCTCTTCTCAGATTGTTACATGTTAAAGTTTGACTGGTTGTCAACAACCTTGTCAACCTTGAGTTTTTTATCAACAAAGTACAGAAAAGTACAGAAAAGAGCAAGTTAACCCTATAATTACAATTCAAGAATTTAAAATGCACAAGAAGTGTTTTAAGCACACCAATTAAACATCAGCTCAAATTGGAACAAATACATTTATTAATTAGCTAAAATTTGTGACTTGATTTTTCTTGTAAAATCTCTTGATGTCTGGCAGAGCACAGTTGTAGTTTTTCTGGCTTTGTTTTGGGATAACATAGCACTCACCTTGGCTTTTAAAGTCAGGAGTGGCTTTTTTCTCACTAGTTTGTTTTATGCTCTTCAGAGCTTTTCTAGATGTTTTTAGTCCATCACTTACATTTTTTTTAATCTGAGTGCAAGCCCTGCTCAACCCTCTTTAATCTTTTTTAGCTTTCTCTTAATATCAGGGGCTGACTGAAAGATAAAGTGAGTGTTAATGATGATCATGTCAGCCTGGGAGGTAGGATCAATTTTGGTATATTTTTGAGGGGCCTCAGTGAGCCATTACCAAAACTGTGCTAGATTTTTTTTATGGGTCTGAGTTACTTTTTAGTCTTATCAAAGTTAAGACTTGTGAGCTGTTTTTTTAAAACATTTTATGAGGCAGAGAGTCATGCAGTCTCTGAGGCCTCTATCTGCCTGGACTAGCTGAGAGTCCCTTTGTGGGTCCTCTTGGGGGACAGCCTTTGTTCCCACTGGCTTGGTGTTTGGTGTTATCAGCAGCGTAAAATGTATCTGCTGTGGTTTGGTTGCCATCTAAACTCTTTCTTGTCCTGGGGTGAAGGGTAGAAGTCAATATCATATAGATATTGTCAAGTTAGATCATAGGACAGAGTCAAGTAACAAATTTTTTTTTTTTTTTTTTTTTTTTGGTGGTACTGGGGGTTGAACTTAGGTCCTTGCACTTGTGAACAAAATTTTGTGATGTAGGAGTCAGGGTCAGATGAAAATAAGCCAAGATGCTTTTTAATTTGAGAAAGATCATAGTGAGAAGGGGACTTGGACTCTGATAATAACTTCCATTCCTGCCACCTCCTGGAGGGGCATGATGGCAGCCCCAGGGAAGCTGGAAGGGTGGGGTATTGGGTGCCAGGGTGAGGAGGGGAAATGGGAGGTGTGGGCAGTGAGTGATCAGCTGGATCAAATGCATTGGGATCAGGAAGGGTCGAGCCAGGAGGAGTGGGCAAAGGAATTTGGGCTCCAAGTACCTGAGAAGGTGAATGAGTTTGACATAAAGAGAGTCCAGAGCATAAGTAGAAGAAGGCTTGTAGGTAGGGGATTTCTGACCATCTGTCATTGCATTGACAGAAATTATGT
Source organism: Heterocephalus glaber (assembly GCF_000247695.1). The sequence goes on along the minus strand of NW_004624745.1, from coordinate 7,495,298 downwards.
AAATCAGTCAACATGTGAAAATTGAAAGTGCCATTTTTTGGCCATTGAGACCTATTGTCTAATTTGCACTGAGGCTAAACCTGATTACAATAGAAATCAAGTCTTTTTGGCTTAAAGTCTGGTCCCAACAGTCCAAGGGGCCTGAGTTGTGTCAGGAGGCAGCCTAGAGGCATTGGGGGGTGGATTGTTGGACTCCCATGTTAGAGTGGGTGAGGAGTAGGCAGCTCCCTGGGAGAAGGACAAAAGAGAGGAGCATCCTCATCTCTGAATGAGTCTCCCAGAGGGAGAGAATGAGAGAAGCCAGGTTGATGGGGCATCCCCCAAGGCCATGGTCCTGGGCCAGTGGCTGAGGGGTCTCTCTGACCAAGTGCTTGGATTTCTGAGAAGTCCCCAGAGGGAAAGAATGAGAATGAGACAGAGGACCCAATGAGAGGAAGGCTGAACTGCCTACTCACCCAGAGATTGTTGACTGGTGTAGATGTGTAGCATCAGCAATGGCAAAGGCAGAAAGCCCTGAGAAGGTCCTGGCTCAGCAGATGTGGTGTGGAGGAGGTGGTCAAAAGGACAATTGACCTCAACCCATGGGGGATCATCACTTAATAGACTGCCTGCCTCCTGGGTTTCTGAAACCAGATATGTCAGGTAAAAAAAGCCAAAAACCAAGAACAGACCAGGCCACAACAAGCCTTTGTTGTAGGGACAATCTACTGGGCTGTCTCTGAACAAAGGAAAGACAAAAACAATATGGCCAGAACAGGGAGTGCTTCTTATAGGAGCTGGGGTGGGCCTTGTAGGTGCTGAGGTGGGGTTGAGTGAGGTACTGGCTTGGAACTGGAGGAAACTGTGATGTCACTAGCTGTTAGGAGGCGAGCAAGTATTAGGTTACTCTACTCTTGGTGAGAGTAGGGGCATGTTGGGAAGAAGAAGGTAGCTATTATATACAGTAGCCACCCTAAATTGGAGGGAAATCTATCACTACTAGCATTTGTGTTTTAATCCTTACATTTATGAATACATTTTCTTTTCATTTTATCAAATATGACTAGTATGACTCATGATTTTTACCAGAATGAAAATAAAATTATATCAAAGTTTTAAAAGAAATTTCAGAAATTATTTTCAGATTTTAAGTGAAATGAAAATTTTTTTTCTTTTATAAATAACACATGTATGATCACTTCTAATGAATGAAACCCCAGAATTCAATAGGAAGTTAAGTCATGGAAAAAAACTTTGAAACTCTAAGGAAATGCTATCCAGAAGTAACGTAATACAATTCACATATGTACAGTAATTTTAAGTTTGGTAACCACGTTAAAAAATAAAAGAACCAAATAAATGAGTTTTTTATAATCATGTGTGTCAGAAATATATTTGTTCTATATCCTGATGCTTGGCACAGCACTCCAAAATCTCTTGGGATTCCTTGAGCAGTAACTGTATCAGCAACTTCACTGATTTGATGAAGAGACTATTGGTGATTCTATAGATAATGTGGAGATGGGGATTTATGACAGCTTCAGAATGGGGGATGGATCATCACCCAAATGAACCAGCCTTCAGCAGAACTGGGACTTTCAGAGATATACTGTCATCACACTGGGGAACAAAACAGGCTGGAGATTGAGTTTAAACAGCAGTGACTAACTATGTAATCAGTCTGTACATTAGAACATAATTTTCAAAATCCCTAAATAATGAAAATTGGAGAAATTCCACGTGGGTGAATCCATCAGGGTGGTGGGACATTGGCATTGCTTAAAAGGTCGTGGACACTCCACATCCCTTATTCTGACCTTCACTTCCTTGTCTTCTGCAACTCTTTCATTTGGCTGTTCCTTAGTTGTGGAGGATAATACATAATGTGGTCTCCTGATATCTATCAGTCATTCAAAGGATACCAAATTATAGGTTTCCCTGGGACTTCATATTTGTTCCTGGTGTCTGAAGTGAGGGCAATCCTGTGGAACTGAGAGACTGAGCCTTCAAATTTGTAGGGTTTTATGTTAACTGTATAATAGCTTCAGAATTAAATTGAATTATAGAACAACAAGGAAGTATTCCATCATTTTTCTTTGGTATGCTGGGTCTTTCCTTTGCAGCTCTGTAGGGTTCAATCCATTCTAGCTCCTTAAGAAAGGCCAATTAGTCTCCATGTACATGAAAGCCTAGGGCATGGCCAAATTTTAGAAAAAGTTCAAAACCTTTTTGAATTATTTAATACTTCATTCCAACACTACTTAATAAAACAAAGTGCATAACATGTTTTGCACAGAGTGTTACATACAAATTTTCAGAATGTCAGCAGAATTCTGTACATGGCTGACCATCCCTCATTTATGATTTAGCTCTGATCAATGCATCAGGATTCTTTTTTTTGGTTTCCAGGATTGAACTCAGGTCCTTGTGCTTGCAAGGCAGGTGGTGGAACCACTGAGTTAAATCCTTGGCCCTGAATCAGGATTCTTGAATTCAGAGGGAACAGAGCAGAAGTAAGAAAGAGACTCCATACCATCTGTGTATATCCAAGTGTTATTTTAAAATCAAAATTGAAAAAGCCTTTGTGCACAGGCTGTGTTCACAGGTTCATTGTTATATAATTTACTTGTCAAATGTCCATGAAGTTCAGTGAATGATTTTAAAGATGATGTGCTATGGAGCTTGACAGATTAGAGTTTAGATATCAGTCATTTTCCAGTCATTTTAGCTCAGGGGACAATTTAACATGCCTTATTTTTGAAGAATAATAGAGAAAAAAAAAACAGCCTCTCTGACAGGTATCATTTTATTTAAACATACACACACAGAAACACACATGTATACACCATGTAAACTACTCTGAACATTGCCTGACACTTGCTTATGTTTTATTATTTTCAACTGCACATTTCTGGCTTCATTAATACAAAGATAGCTTACAAATTCTATTATTAAACCACATCCTCTTTTTGTTAAAAAAAGTTTTAAGGACTGTACATCGGATGCTAGAAAAATAAAAGAGTTAAGGGAAGGGGAAAAAAATTGAAATGTGTATGTACATAGCCCAATTCCCCACAGTGAATATAGTCATTATGTACTGCAACCATGTACTAATAAAAGTCAATAAAAAAATTTATATTTACTGAAAAAAATGGCCACTGATTAATATACTCAACAATTTTGATGGTTTTCGATAAATTTGATTTAGTCACATTTCTTCAGACAAACTTTCTTGCTTATTTGGCATGTTTTGCTTTTCTTCATATTAGCAATTATGAAACAAATAGTAAAAATGAAGCAAATTGATCTTTATTTGAAATAATTTAAGACAATTTAACTATCTCAATGTCGATATGGTATAAAAACACATCTGCATTGGTTTGATGGTATATATGGATAAATATTGTAATATGTTACTTTTAGATCATAGTTTCCATTCAATTCTCAATTTATTTTTAGCTCAATGCTAGTTGCTATTAAAGTGAAAATTTTTATAATTTTTCATATGAGAGAGCAGTGGTCAAAATAGTCATATTCACATCACATAGAGAAATAAAGCTGTCACATATATTCTATATAAAATTGCAGCTCTTTATAATTGTAAATTTTTCTTTGCAATGAAAATAAAAATTTACTAATGTAAACTTTAAAAGTGTTTTATTTACAGATGATGTGTGTAAATATATATAAGAATTGAGGTCTTTATAACTAAAAGATTAAAATCTTCATGCCATTGTTTTCCAAATTAAGGTGTAAAGATGTAGGTGAAAAGTAGTAAACTTGAGGTGTATCTGAAGGCAACACTCACTGTGCTTAACACTTTCACTTGACATGTAAGTGAGAGAGGTGACTGAGCTAATTTAAACATTATAAATTAATGTAATTTACACATTCATTTTATACATGTATTGAAACATTGTTACCATTTAGCATGCAAATTTTATTTTCTTTTACCAATTATAGATAAATTTAACTTATAAAAAATAAAAACAATGCAAACAAACAAAAAAGAGTACAATCCACTGTGAATCTTCACTTATCTTGCAGCTTGTTCCTCCGACTGATAGGACTATGGTGTCCTCTCCCCGGTGTAGTAACACTTTACTTTAATTACAGTATAGAATTTTATCTATTTGTCCTCTTAAAGCATCAGACAGCTAAGCACATTGTCATGTTTTTTGGATAACACATACTTAAACAAGGTGTAAGAAACACATTCTCTAATAAGTCTAAATTTAGAATATCAAAGTTTGCCCAGTCATTTTACTCTTCTGTATCTCACTAGTGTAAAGCTGATGTGAATGTTAAATGTACAAATCAAAGACCAGTTAATGAAACTGTTGCAAGCATATAATAAGGTGCTGTAGTTTCTCTTATTATGAATATCATTTTTATTATTAATCCATTTAGAAAATAACCTAGCTAATCATCGTTTTTGAAAAGGAGATACTAAAAAAACAATAAACTTAAATGTAAACTGCTGAAAATTACGTTATAATAAAACATATAAACTTGTATTTGAATACATTAGTCAATATAATAAGATAATAAATATGAATTTTCCATTTTTTCTTGTAATTAATAGTTATTTGTATGGAAAATTTATAATTAAAATAAGCCAATCTGGCTTACGATTGATGATATACAAGAGGTTTGATTTAATGTAATAATCCACATAAAATTATTGTGCATATTGCTGTGTTCTAATATGAAATATATTATTACAGCTTCTAACTCCTTAATGTAAAAATTGTATTTTAATTTATATCCAATAAACTGTACTGATTTCTATCATTAAAATTTTTTAATTCTTTATTTTGCTATATAGTAGGTCCTATTAGTATGAAAATTTTAAAATTCAAAAAAGGGCCCTTTGTTTTCTATAACCTGTCTTTGAAAACAACTGAAAGACACATTTGGTATTAAAGTTTGGCTTTTATTTTTGGATATATGTATCTGCATACAAATACATAACTTCAGAGTTAGGTACATGTCAAGCCTGTCACCAGCACAAACAAAATCCCTCTTTGTTCTGGAATTATTACAGCTGTTGCATGCAAGTCTGGATTTCCTACTGTAAGGACCAAAGTCCAGTCCTGCTGGTAGGAAGACCATCAGAAGAATGGAGAAGAAAGAGCCATTCTGCTGAGAAGCCATTCCTCCTTACCAATCAAGAAGTCATACTTCTGAAGGGAAACAGAAAATGGGCAGAGAAATGACTTCTTTCAGGTTTCTGGGCAGAGACTATGAAGCAGAGAAAAATTGCACATATAAAAGGAAAATCAATTTATGGAACAAAATTAAATAGTTTTATTAAAATGAGAATCACATTTTTTAGGTTTCTTAGTTTATTTTGTGGTATTATAAATAATTAATTCTTTCTTTCAATAGGTATTTCAAGTTAAACATTGTAATAATATATATAATAGTCCCTCAAATTTTCAGAATATTAGTTTTCAGTAAATATATCTTTTCATAATTAGCCAAGGCATCAGATATGTAAACTAAAGAGAGCAAGGTTCTGTAATTCCTTTAAACCTTGACAATATTTTTAAAATAATACCAGGAAATAAGACATATTTTCTTTCATATTCAGTAACCTTAAATCATTAGCATGTGTTATATACTTAATTTCTGATTTAACTAAATTATATCCTGTTTACCATTTTATCATCTTTGTTTAGTATGATAAAACACTGTTTCTTTATCACTGATTCTCAAATGGGATAGTTTCTCCCCAAGAAAATCTTCCAGGTAACATTTGATGATGTCTGGAGAAGTTTGGCTGTGATAAGGAGGGAGGGGACAGAGGTCATAGATGTTGCTAGACAAACCAAAATTCACATGGAAGTCACCAAAGCAAGGAGTTCACTAAACATGTCAATTATGCAATTGTGCTGGTGTTGAGGGGTCCTGTTCTAGATAAATGTTACTTGATATACAAATTTTCTTTGTAATTCAAGATGATCACTAATTTGCATTTTCATCTTTTTACTTATTGGGTAGATATTTATGCAAAATTAAAACTGAAGTGATTCATAAGGTATATTCGTTAGTTATTCTACACTTGTCAGAATTAATAAATATTAATTTGTGAGTTATATATGATCAAAATATAGTAAATGTGTAAATTTTAAATATCTCTTACAGTGAACGACACAATGCTATTAACTCTCCTCAAATAACTCACCCTTGCTTTTGACACACTTATACCATCTTTCTTGCCACTTTCTGAAGCAGCTCTGGAACTCTTGCTTTGTGAATGTGTTCAATTGCTGTGGAGTAGCCACCTGGATGTTTCAAATACATTCAAAATATTTGCTTTTCCTGGTCATTTTGACTTTAGGGAAGATCCAGAAGACTCAAGGTGCCAGATCTGGTGAATAATATGGATGAGGAAATACCATAATTATTTTTGAGCCTGTCATTTCATTGGATGGCTCAAGGCAACAGCATTTTCTACATGTTTGATTGGATCTCAGACAAGATCACATAATGACACTCATGAAAGTGGACTTCAAAAAGTAATTCAAAAGACACAAAAATAATGGTGTTTTCAAGTGTTTTGAGGGGAATTAATGACATTTTTTTTTTTAATTTCCTATTTAAACTCTGTCCCTGTCTCTGTCTCTGTCCCTCTCTTTTTGGTTTTTTGAGACAAAGTCTCACTGTGTAGTTCAGATTGGCCTTAATCTCACTAGGTAACCCAGGCTGGCCTTGAGCTTTCAGCCATTCTCCTGGCTCAGCCTCCTGAGTACTGGGATTAAAGGAATCAATTTTGATCACATCTCCAATATTTGCCCTTTTATCTTTTTTCATGTTATGATACAGTCACTGTTTTTTTTTTCTATCCAATTTATTTGTACATATGTTTTGTGAAGATTCAAATTTTCTACTTTATAAAGATAATAAATTACCATTTAAACCAACATATCCCAAATAGTTTGTCATGTCCTTTTTTAGTGACTTTATTTCTGATATTACTCATGAAAATTTTACAATGTGAATTAAGTAATCAATTCTTAAATCAAGCTACTTTGACCATTGCTACAGTTACAAAAAAGATCTCTGTTATTGTATTAGAGTAAAATAATACCTAATAGGTACTAATACACACAGAGTCTGCTGAAAATGTACACACACTTCAGGAAAAGAAAAACTTCTATAAATATTTTAATACTAAATTACTGAAATATCATGAGATTAACAAGTTACCTTTGGTCTCTACAATTGCAAGAGATGCCCATTAACTTCCAGACATTTATTAGTACAGTGAACTGCTGGTTAGACCTTCGTCATTGAGATTGCTGCACATGCATTTTCAATTTTTTCTCTAAGGGTGGGCAGTATAATGAGCTTTCTGTGATATATGGCATCCCCTAGGGTCCCACATATGAGGATAACACCACCTATTAAAAAATAATCATACTATTTTTCTTCTCCTGAAGAGTGTATACATTTTTTGTAGACTCTGTATAATGAAGAAGAATTGGAAAATTTCAAGACGGATTTGACTTAATCATAAAAATAAAAATTTGATCTTACATAATATTTACAAAAATTTTCTGTATAGTTATTGTCAACTCTTACAAATTATTTTGATTTTTCACATAAAGTTTAGGTTTATGATTTGCCATTTTCCTTTAGCATTTCTTACTTCAAACTTCACTGAGACACAGTGAGTACTTTCCACCTAATCTGAATCAAAGTGATTTTGAAATATTCTAATTTTCCCTAACAGAAAATACATCCATAAGCCTAAGAAATGAATTCTATGATATACTACTTATTTTTTAAAGTTGGCACACTTATCAATAGCCCTATAATTAACTCCTATCTTAGAGTTAAACAAAAACATGAATTTTCTTATCTATGTTATTTGGAAATATAACAATAAAATATTTTATCTTAGATTAAGTCATTGAAAATATCAAACTTAAATAACTTTCCTAAGGTCATAAGGGTAGTAAGATGGATGAAAAAAATTGATCTAAGGCAGTCAGGGTTTAAAATGTGTACATTTTTAAGTAACTTTCCATAAATGATTGAAAAATCAACTGGGAAAAGGTTTTTGCTTTACATCAGTATTAAAATCCTTAATATATGAAGAAAAAGACAAACATAGGCCATTTAAATGCATGTAACACATGAGAAAGGAGAGAATGTAGAAAATAAGAGCTATGTAGCATCAAAAAGTAAATTAAGATTTAAATGATGACATATTAAATTGAATAGCTTTCCCTGAAGTCATCTATGTTTTTATTCTTAGAACTAGCCAGTGTACTTTGCATGACAAACTATATCATACATACTGTATGACTTTACAGATGTGATCAAAATAAATATTTTAAAATGTGAAAATTATCCTGGTTTATCCAGGTAGGTTCAAGTACATTTATAAGAAAGTTAAAGGGAGATTTTACTACACACATGATAGTACTATAAGCCAAGGAATGCTGACAGAGGCTAGAAATGGGAAGAGGCAAGAAACAGCCTCCTGATAGCTTCAAGAGAATGCATACCTGATGAAAACCTGATTTTAGCCCAGTAATACTGATTCCAGAAGATGCTTTTCTAGATCTGTGATAGAATAATTTCTAGTACTTTATTTATTTTTATTTATTAATTTTAATTTTATTGCTATAATTTAGATTTACAAATTGATCACATTTATCAGAGGGAATTTGTACCTTTGTGTGATGTATCTTGATTCTTTTTTCCCCCATTCCCCTTCTCTCCCTTCAATCCTTCTTCCCCTTCCTTATTTACAAAAACCCATTTCCATTTTTTTCTTCTTTTCTAAAAGGAAGGAATTTCTTCTATTTTAAACCATAAAGTTTTGGTAATTTGTGATAATGGCAATAGAAATCTCATACAGATAATGTAATCACTTTTCACTAACCATATTTCAATAACATCTGTCTAAAATCATTGTCTTAATAGTGCACAGGAGCAGACCCAGGTATATTTATGAATTTATTTTGAATCTTACATAATCTCATGGATAATCAGTTACTTAATAAATACTACAAGGCTATACAGTGCGTAAGAACAGAGCTTGCATTTTTCTCCTTTTTCAAACATTACATTTCAGTACCTATAAACTGTGTTAGCATATATAAATTCTCAGTCAATGATTATTAGATAAATAAAACCCAAATAAATTGTTTAGTAATGACAGTATTGTAGGCTTTTTATGAAAATCTGACTTTTTCCATTTGGTAATATTTGATATACAATCTATAAGAAGTAAATACAGGCTTAAAACTTTGAGTCATTATTTTAAAATTATGTAGATAAGCAATAAATAATCTTCATTTTATTTTAATGAGCCAGGATGTGGTAGATAATGCATAAGCACTCCTGTATATTTATAACCTAAGAGTCATTCTCCTTTTCCTGTTGGACTACAGCCTCATCTGGGCAGAACAGCAAAGTCCCAAGAAAAAGATATAAAATCTAATCTTCTGCATTGTGAGTCTTGTTTCCTGGCTTTCAGGTATGAGTAGAGATCTGTGGCAGTCTCTTTCAGAATCCTTATCTGTGTAATGGGTCTTTCTTCCAGCCCTTCTTCCTGATGGGACCTCAACCACAGAGCTTAAGGGAAGGCCCTGGAAAATATGCTTTTATACATTTCAAGGAAAATTAACCTGTGTTTTTTAAAAACACCTTTATTTGTTTATTTTGGTGGTTTACCTATAACATGTAGCTAATTTTATGCCTCATGAAGGCATGGTGGCCTAGGAAGTTTAAGTAACATATGTATCATGACCAAGATAGTAATTGATAAAATCTATGTTTATAATCTAAATTACTTTGACTCTAAAATCCTGGTAATTTGTATGATACAGTACTTCCTTCAGGATGTCCAATTACTCAATCCAGTGTTTTCATTAGTGTGTCCATTGTGTACCATTATTGTTTTATATTCCTTCAAGTAAAATTGAAGGGAAAATGATATATAAAGTAAACTTTTAAATAGAAGAATTAATAAAAACAGATCTTAGTGCTCATTTATAAGTTTGTCCTTTAAGATCTATTCACTGAGTTGGAAACTTCTGGGGCTATTTTAAAATGGAAGAGATTTTTCTAACTGTTTTACAGTTATTTTCATTAGCTGTCAGCAAAACAATTTTCTGATCTATGGTAACATTTAGTTCAAGATACACCAGATTCTTTTTTAAGACAGCAGTTTTTTCTCCCCTCTTTGAAAATATGGTCATATGTTAAAAAATAAAAGCTATTAAAATGAAAATCTATGGGTAATGCCCTACCAAAAATTATTTGTGTCAATGAAAGATAAATACGTTAAAAATAATGAGTTTTACTTTCAAGTCATATAAACTATTGTTTCTGAAATAAAATGTGACTTTACTGATAACAAATGACATTATAAAAAATTTATTTTTGTTTTGAGCCAATATATATTGAGTAGAGATACAAAATGTAATATACACTTGAAAATATAGGATTTTATTAGAAAATTTGATTAGAAAACCAAATCCTAACATAGATTAAGTGAACAACCCTGAACAAATATTTAAAATCCTTTAAACTTCTTGCATTATTTGAAAAATTAGCATATTTACATTTGGCAAATGTTTTGATTTTTAATGTATGAAACAGATTTAACTACTAAAGTAATTTTTAAATGATTGTACTTTTAAAGCATACTAGTTATGTTTGGAAGCAAAAACTATATTAAGAAAAAATTCAATTTTGCATGTATTATGGAGATTGGGAAAAGTAAAGAATGATATTAGTAGATAATGTCAACTAAAAATCTAATAACAGCAACACAAGAGCATAATTATTGGATCAAGCAAAGTGTGTTAATTTGGCTTATTCATTCCCTCTGAAATATACTTTTCATATGCAATTCAGAATATTAAAGTAAGTACAATTTAAAAAATTATTAGCATTAATAACTCTAATAAGAAGGTTTAACACAAGATAAAACAGATGTTGTGGTCTGCATCTATCATCCCAGCACTCTGGGAAGCTAAGGCAGGAGGATCACAAGTCTGAGCACACCCCAGGCAATGTAGTGATTTAGAAAAATTCTTCCTCAGAAATAAAAGAATTAAAAGTAGGAGAAATAAATACATAAATATTAATATTAAAATATTTATTTCAACATTATCAAGAATTCAGATATGCAGATGATGAGATATGGGTTTTACAAGAGGCATAAAGTTATGCACTTAGGTATAAATTAAATAAAAAGTTTATTCTAAATATAAAAGTTATAAAATCTTATTAAAGTTATGAATTCTCATAATAGAAGATATGAACAATAAAAAGATATTTCATAAAATTGGGAAGGAAGATGTACTCTTACCTATTTTTTCAAAATCAATGCATTATTTCTAAAATTCTAAATCTTATGTTTATGGGTGGAATATTTACATAGTGATTTTGAGGTAATTTTAGAAAAGTGAAGTAATAAGATGCTAGAGCAATACAGTGAGGATTGCCTTACTAATTATCTGTTTATCCATGTATCTATCGATCTATCTATATGTACCTATTTCTAATCTTACAATATTAAAATCTATATTATATTAACAAAATAAACAAAATAAAGTGGCTAAATCAGTTTGTAACCTAGATAATTCAGAAATGACCCAAGTAAATACAATACTTTATTTATTGCATTATTTATTATTTATTATTGCATTAATTTATGCATAAAATAATATTTAAATGTATAAAAAAGGGTGGTTAATTTTACTGTTTAGGCATGGAATAAAGTGAGAGTTGAAATGGTAAAAAATATGTTCTGTATGACTTCGAGTTCCAACACTGGTGAAAATGTGAATGTTTCTGAACTTTTGAAAAGCATTTAGAAACATATATTAGAATTAGAAATGCAGATAAAACTTTTAACTTAGCAATTATAATAAATGATTTTATTTTGGGGGAATAAATTTGTTTGTTTTTTAGGAGACATTACATGTAAAATGTGTTGCTGCATTTTCTAAAATGAAAAATAAATAGAAACAAATGCAAATATAAAATATGTCATTTAAATTATATAACTACATACTTGCGATACATAATGTTTATATTACTTGTGTGAAGTTGACACAAGTACAGAACATATCTTAACACCTTTTTCATCTCATTTCACTACCCTTTCTTTATCTCTGAATTCCCTTGCAAATTTGAGAAAGATCTGTTTCCACACTTTGTATTATCTATCTTTTACTTTGCTTTAAATTTTAATTTGTTTCTCATATAAAATAAAATTTATGATATTTAAGTTTGTGTGCTTTATTTTTTTTCACTAACATTGTGGTCTCAAGGTGCACCATTTTCCTAAAAATAATTCAAGTTTATCTTTCTTTATGACAGAGTAATACTCCATTATATGTAAATACCACATTTTCTTTATCTATTCATCTGCTAGTAGATTTACAAGCTATATCCAAGATTTAGCTATTAGAAACTGTGCTACTATTAACATGGGAGTAAATATATCACTGTAACATGACATCTTTAACTTTCAAGAAGATACCTAGAAGGAAAATAACTGGGTCAAATTGTATTTCTAGTTTTAGTGTTTTGAGGAATCTCCATACTAATTTCATTAAGACCACATTGTTGAGGGAAATAAATTAGACACACAGTCTTACATATCTCTTAGTTTCTCTTATTTGAAAAACCTCAAATATAAATAAAGAGCAAAATAAAAGATAGATAAGAGGAAATAGGAAAAGGGAAGGAGACCAGAAGATGAGGGAAGTGGAAAGGAAAGGGATAAAAAAAGAACTAAGATGTGTTATGTGCATGTACCAAATCCCTATGACGAGTACTGCAAACATGTAGTAATAAAAAATAAAACTTGGAAAATATTTCCAAATATAAAATATCAAGAAATAAATTACTTTTCATCTGTATATAGAATTACAAATAATTATGTAATTAATGAGTCATTAGATTTCTTGTACTTAATATTTTGTTAATTTCCTGTTATTTTTATCTTCAAATAAAACTTTAATTTTCTTAGACCTACTTAGCATCATACTCCCAAACACTGCTTCATTGTTGGGATCATTTGTTGCTTTTCTTTCTGCCAACCATACTTTTCCACCAGGGTTACTTATTCTAGACCTAATAATTATTTATAGTTCGCTACCGAGGTCCTGAGTCACGCAGAAGATGCCGAATCACCATGCTGCAGACAGGCAGGTCTGTGCACGCCCTACCGAGGTCCCCAGTCCCACGGAACACTCCGAATCAGCCTGCTGCAGACAGGCAGGTCTGTGCACACCCTACCGAGGTCCTGAGTCATGTGGAAGATGCTGAATCACCCCGCTGCAAACAGGCAGGTCTGCCCACACCTTGCTGAGGTCCCCAGTCACGCAGAACACACTCCGAATCAGCCTGCTGCAGACAGGCAGGTCTGTGCACGCCCTACCGAGGTCCTGAGTCATGCGGAAGACACCGAATCACCCCACTGCAGACAGGCAGCCACCTGATTGCACATTACAAAGGCACAGAGGACTCCAGACCACCAGACCAAGGTACTGAGTCCCACTGTTCCCGGCCCAGAGGTAGGGGCTTCTGAGCCGTCGTCCCACTGCTCCTGGCCCAGAGGAAGGGGCTTCTGGGCCACCATCCCTCCCACCACTCCCAGCCCAGAGGGAGGGGCTTCTGAGCTACCATCCCACTGCTCCTGGTCCAGAGGAAGGGGTTTACCGGCCACCACCCCTCTGGCTGCTGCCAGCCCACAGGAAGGGGCTTTTGGGTCACCATCCCTACTGCTGCTCCTGGCCACTGTCCCACCTTACCCACCTCAGAGGACATAATCCTTGCAGGC
>NW_004624745.1:7444793-7457614 GCF_000247695.1 Heterocephalus glaber | reverse complement strand
TATTATACAATACCTATAAAATATATACTACTACTGAAGGTAGACCCATGGGGGCTGAGGAAATCACTCCCTCCACCCAAGATAGGAGATAAGGAATAGCCTACACTGACTTGGAAGACAGGCTTGATGTAACCCTAGGATTCCACTGCCTCTCAGGACCATATATGTAGATATTTTTAAGGGTTCCAGTGAATTGTGGATGAATAAAAGGATATAGATGCCATGAAGAGCTCACTATTGTGGCTTTCCTCATGGAAGGCCGCCCTGAGTTCTCCAGGGTATATTTTTTCTCATCTTTTATTTGGCCCATTTTAGTTCTGCATAGCCAGTTTGTCTCTCATCTCATTTTTTTCCACTATTTCATTCAGCTCTTTGATGGAGATGAGAAGAACCTGGAAACTAACTCCAGAGAAGTGAGAAACTTACAACTGGATAACATTTATTTGGCCAGCTATTTCTAGAAGGAGCTATCTGAAACACATCTACTTAAGTTTGAGTAATACCCTAGAACTATTCCTCCACCCACTGTCCTAAGAGAGGTAGAAAATAAAATAACGAAGACTTAGGAGATCCTTGAAGCTGCAAGTGAGAGCATACGCACATTGGATCTCCTTGCCTAACTTTCATTTATTTTTTCCCTACTTGAACATTTTTAAAGGTTTATAAATATGCACTACATTCTCATACAAATAATTAAAATCAAGTGAATTCTGGTACAGGCATACATGTTAAAAGCCTCTGAGATGAGTGGGTACCCTGTCAGTTATTCCTGTCAATCTTCAGAGACCCAGGGAGAGGCACTCAGGCTGGAGTGCACATTCTTAAAACTCTGAAAGCTTGATTTATCTGTGCACTGTGCATTTTTTACTTTCCTGTCATCCTTGCATCACTTTTCTGTTTGTGCCGCAATTTTTTTTAATCTTTTCCCCATTTGAGAAAGATCTATCTCCATACTCCCTATTATCTATCTTTCATTTTGTTTTTATTTATAATTTAGGTTTCTCAAGTAAAAGAAACCATGCAATATTTAAATTTCTGTTTTTGGTTTATTGCACTGAGCATTATGGTGTCAAGATGCATTTATTTTCCTACAGATGTCTCAAGTTTATCTTTCTTTATGTCAGAGTAGTACTCCATTGTGCATAAAAACCATGTTTTCTTCATCCATTCATCTGTTGATGGACATAAAAGTGGCTTCCAATATTTAACTTTTGAGAATTGTCCTACTATAAGCATGGGTATGCTTATATATCTGTAATATCTATAATATAATGTCTTTAAGTTTTGGGGAACAAAGCTAGAAGTGGAGTAGCTGGGTCAAATGGAATTTCTAGTTTTGAAGTATGAAGAATCTGCACACTGATTTCCACATTGGCTGTACTAGTTTACTTTCTCATCAGCAACATAGAAGCATTCCTTTTTCTCACATGGCCTCCTCAGCACCTTTTGTTATTTGCTTTCTTAATGATTGCCATTTTTCTAATAAATTTGTTAAATATCAACTTTCTGTAATTTTATGAGTCCCAGAAAATAATATCTTACTATAAACATCATTATGTTGAAAATCATTAAATTAGAAACTAAATTGACAGATTTTAAAAAATTGCTAATGTGGGCTGTTGCCCACCTATATAATTACTCAGCAGTTAATTATCCATTTTTTTGTAGAACAAATAAGAAATTTCTAAAGAGTTTGCATTTCAAGTTTGAATCCTGTTACAACATAAGTGAATAAGGACATTCACTGATAAATTCAAAAGATTTCCAAAATTATCATGTTTTAAAAGATACAATTTGCAAGTAAGGTGCTTCATCCAGTTAACAAAATTCTTTTGGTTATGCTATATATAAAATGATAATCTATAGATTGAAAACGGTAATTTAATTGAATAAGTGAACTTTTACCTTTGTGTTCCTGAAATATGTGTGTATAGTATGTGTGTGTGTGTTAATATGTGACTACAAAAAGTTTTTTTAAGAAATATGAAAATAGAATTTATAAATGTGAAGAAGTTATATTGAAAGCTTAAAAATTTTATTGTTTTATGATTAATGATGTGTGAGTAAGGATATGGTGTTGTATAGGATTGCAAAATTAAATTGCCTTTTACAAATATATGATAGAGATTCCTTATTAACTACTCTAAACTGCATATTAAACATGCATTTGTGTTTCTCTGTGGTGGAGAATATCTTTTCACATAACAGCTTTGGTTTATCAAGGAAATCTACCACCTACCAAGATGTTTAAAACTACTTTTTTTTTCATTAAAAAGTATTCTTTAAAAGTCAGGCAAATAATAACTTTAAAGAACTTCCAGTGTTTTCCATTGAGCCAACAGCCACTCAGAGGCCACTGGACCCACAGTCCAAGGGGCCATGGCTACCACTTTTGCTAGCAGTAGAAATTGGTGCCATCCATATAATGCTTTTTTTACAGATATGCAGAATACAAGAATTGTGGGATCACAGAGGCTTCCATCCATATGTCAAAGGCACTCATGGGAGGTCAGGCAGTTTGTCATAGGAGTAAAGTTCCTGCCAAGAACCCCTAAGAGGGTAGTGCATGAAGCTATGAGAATGAATTCCAAATTCCAATAGAGACCCCAGAAAATTAGAAACACAGGGAACATGGAGTATCTGCCATAAGCTCCAGGCAGTGAATGGATTCAGCCCAAGATAGAGGCTTCAACTCAGGCAGGGCTGATCATGCTCTTTCGAGCTAACATTCACCACCTTGTACAGCAGATCTCCAGATGCAGGACATGGAGCTACAAGCCTTAATATTTGCCCTCTGAGTTTCAGTCCTGCCTTAGTTCAAATTCTCTGTATTTCTATTTAGGGATAGGAATGTTTTTTCTGTGCCATTGTATGATAGATGCAGGTAACTTGTTTTCAGAATTTTATAAGGATTAATTTCTAAGAGTTTACATTGAGTTTCATTCAAAGACTTTAGTCTTGGACTTCTGAGCATTACTGAAACTGTTAAAACTTCAAGGAAGAAATTAATGAATTTTCATTTGTACATAAGATAGTTACAACATAGTAGTTGGAATTATGACTTTGCAATTTTCTTTTTGTTAGAGAATAAATATAGTTTAAGGCAATATACTTGGCTGTCAGCTTGACAACAGATGGAATGTGATGATTAATATTCATTGTCAACTTGGTTAGATTTAGAGCTCCTTAGATCATTAAAACACACTTCCCAGTGAGGCTGCATGGTTCTTGGGGCCATGACCTTGGGGACTCTATGTAGTCCCTGACCCATTCCTCTCAGGCCTTGCTCTGCTGTCTGCTTCTGGATCATGTGTTAAGCATCTTCTGTCATGAATTTTCTGCCTTTGAGGTAGCTGATTTTGTAAGGAAACCTCTGAAATTATAAGCCAAAATAAACCTTTATTCCTTTAAGGTATTTTGTCCCAATAATGGAAAGCTGATAAATTCCCAGTGAAAACTGTTTACTTTTCATCAATACTTGGACCTTTATCCTTTATAATCTTATATCTAATTAGACACTATATATACCTACTGGAAATTCCCCAAAAGAACTCTTCAACATTGTCTCCCTTCTAAAACTTGTGGCTCTTTTTGTATTTTTACTCTCTTAATAATTATGGCATCTAATCAGAAATTCCAGTCAAGGATATATGTCATTGGAATTTTTTCTTATTTCAAACTACAAACCAGTTATAAAATTCAGCATATGTAAAATCTTAAAACATCCTGCATTTTTTTCTCTTTTATTTTTTTGTATAAATACCACCTCAATTAAATTTCTCTGAAAACTTGGTCTCCTGTTCTAATTTTTTTGTGACTAATTTCTTTAACCTCATTTTCAAATCTTTACTTATATTTTTTCATATTACCTTAGTCTGTTTTGTGTTGGTGAGAAGGATACCTGTGACTGGGTATTTTACAATAAAACAAGAACACATTAGTTCACAGTTCCTGAGGCTGGGAAATTCAATGTTAGGATGTCTTCTTCCACAAGCCTTCCTGCTGCAACATCTCCTTGCAGAACAAGGAGGGCAGAAGGGCCAAGAAAGTGCCAAACATGACTGTTTACAAAATTACTAATCTATACATCCAGGTGACTGGTGACTTCATGGCCTAACCATTGCTTTAGAGACTATTTCTTAATAATGTTAAAATGACAATTAAATTTCAAAATTAATTTTCGACCAAGAAATATTAAAACCAGAGCAAATACTATAATCAGAAATGTTTGTCTAATGTATTGTAACCTTACTAATTCATTGGCTAAAATTATTCAGTGAAATTCTTTGGCTTAGAGTACATCAGTGCAGAGCTTATGATTATAATTTGTGATGTTTTCTATGCCCCTCTTCTATCTGACCCCAACCATGACCACACCTTGGCATGCACTTGATGATTTGCAAAATCTTTACCCACAACGTCCCTGTCCTCACACTATACTTTTATTTCCTCTATTAATTCTCTTAGAAATTTTACTTTTTAAAACTTAACTCGGGTACTATTTCCTTCTTTATGCATTATTGTTATACTCAGGTCTGCATGTATATGAGTTTACCAGAACCTCAGAGTCAGAGTTTGCTCAGAGCTGACTAAAAGTAAATGAAAATTAAAACAAAAATATAACTTGTTCATTATATATATATATGCACATATATTTACAATAGATATATATCTATAGTAAAAAGTAAAAAGAAGAGAATGATTATAGTCTTTAAAAGAAAAAATCAAGTAGAATGGAAAAAATGGTTTAAGTAAACTAATTTCAAACTTAAAGATAAGCTATTATGAATGGTGTTTTAAAAACACTTGAAATGAGATTGGGAAACTAGCTTACATCTTTTCATCTTTTAAATACAATTTAGTAGTAATACCAGCTTCATATTAAAATGTGAAGCATGACTCCAGTTACCTTCATGAAGCTTCATAGAGATAACAATAATATCAGCACAAAGCCAAATTTTATGTAAGCAGAGAACATAAAAGTATTTCTTATTTTAGAAACATAGATAATATAGAGAATATAGATAATAGATATATGCATTTGTTCAATCAATGATTGAAAGCATAGGATTCAATACTAGTGGGCATCAGATCATTTTGCTCCAAAAAGAAGCAGCTCAAATTAGACCTTCAAACAGAGGAACTTGTTATTTAAAAATAGTCCTTAAAAGTGCCAAAGTAGTATGTGAGTAAAGAAAGAATACTCTACTACAGTTAACTTTAATCTAGTTAATATGTGACTACAAAAAGTTTTTTTAAGAAATACGAAAATAGAATTTATAAATGTGAAAAAGTTATATTGAAAGCTTAAAAATTTTATTGTTTTATGATTAATGATGTGTGAGTAAGGATATGGTGTTGTATAGGATTGCAAAATTAAATTGCCTTTTACAAATATATGATAGAGATTCCTTATTAACTACTCTAAACTGCATATTAAACATGCATTTGTGTTTCTCTGTGGTGGAGAATATCTTTTCACATAACAGCTTTGGTTTATCAAGGAAATCTACCACCTACCAAGATGTTTAAAAACTACTTTTTCATTAAAAGTCAGACAAATAATAACTTTAAAGAACTTCGGGCCTCATAATAGAAATGGTATTAAGTGAATTTATGTGTTTACTAATGCCAAGGATGGAGTGTGTTCACAAAATTCATAAAGAGAACTGCTGAAAGAAAAATGAGAATTAAATGTATATCGTTTGCTCATTAATTTTACACATTGTTATTGGGTGGTGTCTTGTTTACTTTTCTCATTGCTGAGACAAAATACCTGACATCCAAATTTACAGGAGGAAAGGTTTATGTAGCTCACAGTTTGTAGAGGTTTCAGTCCACAACCAGCTGGCTTCAAGGCAGGGTAGCATGGCAGACAAGCATTGCAGAGGAGAAACAACTCATGGCTGGTAGAAGATAGGAAAGCAATAGAAAAAAAAAAAAAAAAATTCCTCTCCCTTATGTCTTATCCATGCCACCCACTCCTAAAGCAGATAGGGCTGGTAGAAGATAGGAAAGCAATAGAAAAAAAAAAAAAACTCTTTCTGTCCCTTATGTCTTATCCATGCCACCCACTCCTAAAGCAGATAGCATTCACACCCTTACTCCGAGTGCCCTTAATCCTAGAACTACAACATGAATCAATCACACTCTAGATCCAGCCACCTCTGAAAAAGCCCCAACTATGACCACATGAGACTTTAGGGGGCAACTAGACACAAGCCATAACAGGTGTTTACTATATTATAATCTTCTACTTGCCTCAATTTGCATGGCTGACACTGAGAATTTGTTAAGCAGTCCCAAAACAATTTGACAAGCAGTATAATGGGAAATATTACTGTCTTGTATAAAAATAGAGAAGTGACACTTAGCCATAACTTAGTCTAGCTTGCATCATGCCAAAAGTTTAGGAGCAATGTAAAATCTTAATAAAGATTGAATCTAAATTAGGAGTTGTTAAAGCCAGACAGAAAGAATAACCTCTGGTGTTTTATTGTACTATGGGATGATTATAGACAACAGTATTTGTATTTTTCAGCTTCCCTGTTATTGAGACACAATACCCAAGATCTGTTACTTAAAGGAGGAAAGGATTATTTAGTTTATGGTTTCAGAGGGTTCAACCCCTGGCTGGCTTGGATCTAATCCAGAAAATGTATGATGGAAGGGCATTACAGAGGAAAGCTGCTCCCCTCATGGCAGCCAGGAAGCATAGAGAAAAGGGAGAAGTAAGGAAACTAGAATAAGAATACACCCTTCCAGGCCATACCCCTTGTTACCCAACTCCAATTCCTTGCACATTCAAGTATGAATCTATCAATGGATGGATCTACTGATGAGTATAGATTCCCACAAGTTAAGTACCTTCCAAAATTATTGCCTGTAAATGCATGAGACTTTGGGGGGACATTTATCATTAAACCATACAGGATTGTACACAGTACAATATTGTAAACTGCACAGTATTATATTCCATGTAGCTAAAAGAGAATTTTGGATGTTCTTAAAGAAATGACAAATGATTAGAATGATGGATATACTAAATATCTTATGGCAATCATGAAACCATCAAGAAATGTATAAAAATATCACACATTGGAAAAAAATGTGCAATTACTATCTGTCATTTAAAAGCTAAAAAATTAGTATTTTGTGAATAAATAAAAGATACCTTAAAGTGATAAAATTAGAACTTATTTTTAAATAACTTACTAGGATCTGTTTTAGGTATTGTATTCATTATATTAATCTTCACAATGTACTTGGGACTAATATTATTTCTATTTTAAAACTTCATTACAAATATACATGAATCATCAATGAGCATGAAAAGCTTCATATTTACCAATAGAAAACTGTGAACAAATAAAATAGGACATACATTTTAATCTATCAGATAGGCATAACTTTAGAGAATTACAAGGCAATAGCATTGAAGGTATGAGGAAGAGGATAGCCTATATACTGCAGCTGTTTTAATAGAAACAGTGTTTTTAAAAAATGGTCTTTCCAGGAGCCTGGGAGAACACCCCAGGCACTCCCACCAGCCACCAGTCCCCCCTCCCCACCCTGGCCTCTGGCCCCTTGGCTGTGCAGCTACCTGGTTCCACACTACAGACCCACAGGGTGACATAAAGGCCATTGTCCTGAGCTGGAGAAGTGAACAACAGAGAGAGGGCCTCTCTCAGGCTCCCTGATGAAAACTGAAGCCCACTGGAAAAGTGAAGAGAATCTCTGCAATAAAGGAACACCAGACCACCATACTTGGTAAGTTGGAGGGATCATCACCTCACATCAGAACCTGCAATATCTTCAGGGGAAGGTCAGCTGGAACCTGCAAAAGAACTTTGCACAGTTCAACCCTCCAGGAGGACAGGGAACTCAACTTGGGACTTCCAGCCAGAAATCTGCCTGAATCTCATGAGTCTGTGACTGGCTTACTCATTGACTTATAACTGCAACTGCTGTCCACATTGTCTATTGTGACAGGAGAGAAATACCCTGAAGGAAGCCCTTTATTTTTATCTTTTATTTGTTATTTTCAAAATTACCACTATTTTTTTGCTCTTATTTTTTAAATTTTTTCTTCTTTTTCTCCTCTTCTAAAATTTTTATTTTTATTTATTTTCTTTCTTTTCTCTTTTCTTTCTCTTTCTCTCTCCCTTGCTCCCTTCCTGTCCCACATTGTTCTTAACCTCCCTTTGTGTTCCTGTTCTGTTCCTAATTCATATTTCTTCTTTATTTTTCTTTTCTTCTCTATCCTTCTCTTAACTGTGTCCCCTGGCCTCATTGCTAACCTTCCTGCACCCTTCAACCTACCTATTCTTCCCTCACCAACTCCTTCTAACTCCCCATCCTGAAGGGTAAAGTTGCTATATTGAAGAGTTAATTCACTATAAACATATGTTGGGTTGGTCCTTGATTTTGATTTAATTCATACAGTTAAAGGTGATAGATTAATAACTACCACAAACTGTCATTTTCTAAGAGGTACTTAATGCAATTGTGCTGCTTATTTTATCACTTGGGCTAAGGTGTTGTGATTGATCTAATCAGCTGTCTTTCCTGGTATAATGAAAATGAAACAGCCTCAGAGCCATTAGAGACTCAAAACCTAAAGACCAGCTATATCTGGAAGATACCTTTGAGAAGAAATAATTCCATAAGTGTTCTACATACATCAACAAAGATACTTACAATAAGCAACTTCAAAGTATCAACCCAGAAACTAAACCAAGGACAGTACCAAAAACAAAAATGAGAAGATATTTAAGCAAGGTACAGACTCAGACGTCCACCCCAAAAAAGGCAAATTCTGGGGGAAACAAGGTGAAAAAGTGTGATAATCAATGACATGGACACTCTGAACTGATAGCATAGGAAGTAACAAAACAGATGAATGAGGCTCTAGAAAAATTCAAAACAGAAATAATCTCCTAGAAAACTATAGAGATGGCGAGCAGAGTGAAAGACAAGATTAGAGGCTCTAGAACAGAAACAGATAAAAAAGATGAGTTCAGAAACATGCTAGAAGCCATGAATGCCCAGTATAAGAAAGAAATGGAATCCATGAAACAGATTCAAAGAGATATTCATGAGATTAAAAACTCCTTTGAAAGCATGCATAACAGATTAAGGGATAACAGATTAACAGATACAGAAGACAGGATTGTGGTTAAGGACCATGAAAACAGAGATTTCTTGAAATTAGTAAGGGACCATGAGAAATCAATCCAGCAGCTGATAGATGATGCAAAGAAGAATAACATAAGATTGATAGGAGTCCAAAAAAACCCAGGAGAAAGTAAAATTGACAGAAAAAACAATTGTTCACAGAAGTAATAGTTGAAAACTTCCCAGACAGAGGTAGAGAATTGGACATACAGATAAGTGACGCACATAGAATCTCAACCAGCCATGATCAAAAAACATCTACACCTAGACATATAGTAGTCAAGATCCCAGAAGCCCAACAGAAGAACAAAATCCTACAGGCACTTAGAGAAAAGAAACAAATCACCTACAAAGGAAAGCCCATCAGAATCTTCTTCTCAACACAAACCTTCAAGTCAAGGAGAGCCTGGAGTGAAGTATTTCAAGCTCTGAAAGAAAATAACTTCCAACCTAGATTGTTGTATCATGAAAAATTATCTTTCAAAATCGATGGGGAAATTAGATATTTCCATGACAAAGAACACCTGAGAAATTTCATGAACACTGAAGCAGCTCTCCAAACAATTGTAAGCAATATCCTAGAAAAAGACAATGAAGGTCAAAACTCCATGAGGCCCAACAGAGGGAAGCCACCAGGCAAGGTAAGAAGATAAAGGGAAAGGGAAAAAAAAGAAATAAAAGAGCCAACAAAAGTAAAACATCATGACAAGAATGAGTCAATGTCTATCAATTATAACTATCAATGTTAATGGCCTCAATTCACCAATGAAAAGAAATAGACTGACAGAATGGATTAAGAAGCAAAATCCATAAATATGCTGTATATAAGAAACACACTTAACTCAAACAGAAATTCATAGATTGAAAGTAAAAAGATAGAAAAAAGTTCTCCATGTGACAGGAACACAGGAAAAAAACAGGCATTGTTGTCTTATTTGCAGACAAAGTAGATTTCAAACCAAAGCTAATTAAGAGAGACAAAGATGGTCACTGCATCCTTGTGAAGGGAACTATCCAAGAGGAAGAGATGACAGTCCTAAATATATATGCACCAAATATGAATGTCCCCAACTATACAAAACAAATATTAATGGACATGAAAAATCAAATAAGCATTAATAAAGTTGTAGTAGGGGACCACAATATCCCACTATTACAAATAGACAGATCATCTAGACAAAAAATTAAAAATGAAATTCTAGAACTGACCCAAACTATTGAACAAATGGACTTAACAGATGTTTACAAAATGTTCCACCCCACAAAATCAGAATACACATTCTTTTCAGCTGCACACGGGTCATTCTCCAAAATAGACCACATGCTAGCTCATAGGACATATCTAAGTAAATGTAAAAGAACTGAAATTCCCCCTGTATATTATCAGATCATAGTGCAATAAAATTGGAGATCAATAACATAAGAAACTGCAAAACTCCCACAAACACATGGAAATTGAATATCACCCTCCTGAATAACCAATGGGTAACAGAGGAAATTAAAGAAGAAATTAGACAGTTTCTACAAGTAAATGACAATGCCAAAACTACATACAGGAATTTATGGGTCACAATGAAGGCAGCTCTATGCGGGAATTTCATAGTAGTCAATGCCCATATTAAGAAAGCAGAGAGAACTCAGATAAATAACCTAATGCAGAACCAAAAGCTCCTAGAAAAAGAAGAGCATCACAAACCCACAGCTCATGAAAGAGAGGAAAATATAAAGAAACGAGCAGAAATAAATGCCATGGAGACTAAGTGAATGATACAGAAAATTAATGAATCAAAGAGCTGTTTTTTTGAAAGAATAAATAAAATCAATAAACCTTTAGCCAACCTTATCAAAAAGAGCAAAGAAAAGGCTCAAATCCATGCAATTAAGACAAAAAAGGTGAAGTCACAACAGAACCAGAGGAAAGCCTGAGGATCATCAATACCTACTTTGAGAACCTGTATTCTAATAAAATGGAAAATACAGAAGAAATGAACAGATTCCCAGATACATATGAATTGGTGAAATTAAATGAAGACATAGAAATTCTAAACACCCCAAAGACAATGAGTGAAATTGAAAATGTAATAAAAAAATATACCAACAAAGAGAAGCCCAGGTGCTGATGGCTTCACTGCTGAATTCTACAAGACATTTAAAGAAGAACTGTCACCATTACTCTTTAAACTCATCAAGGAAGTTGAAAGGGAAACAATATTTCCAAATTCATTCCTGAGACCAAGTGTTTCTTTGATTCCAAAACCAGGGAAAGACCCAACCCAAAAAGAATTACAGGCCAACCTCCTTAATAAATGTAGGTGCAAAAATCTCCAATAAGATACAGGCAAACAGCATACAGAGGGTCATCAAGAAGATCATACACCTTGAGCAAGTTGGATTTATCCTGGGGATTCAAGAATGGTTCAACATTTGTAAATCAATAAATGTAATACACTATATTAACAGAGTCAGGGACAAAAAGCATATGATCATCTCAGTAGATGCAGAAAAAGCATTTGACAAAATCCAACACCCATTCATGACAAAAACGCTACACAAAATTGGAATAGACTGTCTTTATCTCAACCTGATTAAGGCTACCTGTGAAAATCCAATAGCCAACATCATACTAAATGTTCAAAAAATGAAAACTTTCACGTAAAATCAGGAACAAGATGAAGATGCCCACTGTCACCACTCCTATTCAATATAGTTCTGGAAACATTAACCATAACAATTAGAAAAGAGAAAGAAATAAAAGGAATAAAGATAGGAAAGGAAAAAGCTAAACTGTCATTATTTGCTGATGATATGATACTTTACATAGAAGACCCAAAAAAGCTTGATCAAAAGTCTTCTAGACTTAATTGACAGATTCAGTAGAGTAGCTGGGTATAAAGTCAACACTCAAAAATCAATAGCCTTCTTATACACAAATAGCAGACTCTCTGAGAGAGAAGTTCAGGAAACAATTCCTTTTACAATAGCATCCAAAAAAATGAAATATCAAGGAATCAACTTAACAAAGTAAGCAAAGACCTCTACACTGAAAACTACTGCACTCTGAAAAAGGAGATAGAGGAGGATATAAGAAAATGGAAAGACATCCCTTGTTCCTGCATAGGAAGAACCAATATAGTGAAAGTTTTCATATTTCCAAAACTACTATATAGATTTAATGCAATGACGATTGAAATTCCAACAATATACTTCCCAGAACTAGAGAAAATAATCCAAAAATTCATTGGGAACCAGAAGAGACCTACACTAGCAAAAGCAATTCTGGGCAACAGAGACATGGCCGGGAGTATCACAATCCCCAAATTGAAACTCTAGTACAAAACTACTGTGTTAAAAACAGCATGGTACTGGCAAAGAAACAGACCTGACAATCAGTGGAATAGATTAGAAGAAGCAGAAACAACTTCAGACATCCTCAGCTACCTCACCTTTGACAAAGGTTTCAACTACCCTCATTGGAGGAAAGATAGCCTATTTAATAAATGGTGCTGGAAAAACTGGATTTCAAACTGCCAAAGATTAACACTAGACCCATACCTATCACCATGCACTAAAATAAGATCAAAATGGATTAAGGATCCTCTCTAGTATGAGAAACTGAAAGTGTACATAAGGATTAAAATGATTAA
>NW_004624745.1:7428373-7440410 GCF_000247695.1 Heterocephalus glaber | reverse complement strand
TTTTCTGCTGAGCTTCAGTTTTCTTCCAGGAGCCTGAGAAGCCCTCTTTCTGTTACTAACTTCTGCTCTATCTTGTGGCACCCAGGACAAGGGTCTTTATAATCTCCTGTGCCTCTGTAGTGTGGGACCAGGTAGCAGAAAAGCCAGAAGGTAGGCGGTGCACGGGGTGGGGGGACCGTGAAGGGGGGACGGGACTGAGTGTTGGAGGTGCCCGCGCGGCTAAGCGGACCTCACCGTGCCGTGAGCATGGCCCGGGATGGCTGCAGACCAGGCGGTTGGCCATAGCTTAGAGAGCTCCGAGTGGTATTCTTATCCATCATTTGTCAGTTACAAAGTTCTGTTACTTCCCCTTTTAAACATGTTTCAAACCCTGTTTCTCTCCAACCTTACAACACTCATACTGCTCCATATCTACATCATGTCTTTAGAGTACAGGCAAGAGTCTCCTGAGCAGGTTTTGCCATCCCCAAGTTGCAGAGAAACTATTTGCAGAAAAAACAAAAAGCAAAAATCCCTCAGCATGACCTCTGAAATTACGTCCCCATTATTCAGTAAAAACTAGGTACAAATTCCCAATTATATGCCTTGAATGATTTGCCTTTGTCAATTTCATTAAGTTCAATTCCTTTCTGCAGGCACACTATGCTTCCTCGAGCCATGCACTGTGTCTATTCTCACAGAATTCTCACTCTTCTTAAGGCCTTTACAATCGCAGTTCAATCCTTGATCATCACTTTAAAGTATTAGTTCTGCAGGGAAAACTTCCCAGGTGGCTCTCTGGTCCACTCTTCACCTCTTCTTTGTGGCACATACAAAAAAATTTTTATTAAATAGTTTGGGATAAAATTTTTAAAAAATTCTTCTCAGTCTTGTCACTAGGAGGCTTCCTAAAAACCTTCAGTATGCCTGTTTCATTCACTGCTATAATTTCAAGGCTCAGCAATAAAATTTTGTGTTAAAGTGACAGAACTTTAGATATTTTCAAAATGTGTTTCTAAATTACCTGTATAATAGTTTATGATTCTTTACCCTCTCTGTAACTCATCCTTCTATACTAGTTCATTGGCCTTAGAGCAGTTTAAGATTATTACCACAAGAGTGCAAAAAAAAAAGGGAAGGTTTGATTTTCAAATATTAAGTCTTTAATATCCACATTTTTTCCTGTGTCAGCAATAAAGAAATGATCCTACAACCCAGGTTGTTAAAGACAGAAAGATTCTTTTAAAAATAAATGATTTTAGTTCTCATCAGGCCAAGTGCTGAAAGACATAATCATAAAATTTTATTATAGTCATAAGGTAAAATTGGGCACAGAAAATGAAATAGACTTGTTTCAGGTAAGTAGAAGGAATTATGAAATCTTTCTTTTCCTGCCTGGGATATTAAAAACAAAAATGAGAGAAAAAGAAAAGAAGGGAAGACACATACACAAATTTCATTCTAGTGCACCAATAAATAGAAACTCAAACATACAAGACCACTAAAATAGCTACATTGACAAGAAGAAACACGAGAAAATCAGAATTGGTCACCTTCCTCCCTAGGAATGGGCCAAACAACAAAGAAAATTGCCCAGAAGCAACAAAGAAGCACTAGAGGAACATGAAACATAATATAGCCTCTTAGGGCAACATCTAAGACAAAGACCTAGAAGTTACCACTTGGTATGGTCAGAAGACCCAGAGACGTAACCAGAACTGGAAAAGTCACCAAGTCACTGGAGCCAGTGGAAAGCTAAGCACTTAGATGCATCCTTGAATCAAGAAATTTAGCCACTGAAATGCAGCAGTCACAGGGCAAAGGCTGTATTCTTCCATCCCAAGCAGAACAAGAGGAGTATTAGGCCATGAAGCCCCATTGTTTCTCTATAAGAGAGAATCATATAAACACCCATTATCCATCCTCTATATATCAGATAACTTTTGGAAAGGAAACGGAGACATTAAAAATGCACCATTTACTAAAAAATCCCAAAAACTAGGTTGCTTGTATTAGTCTGGTAAGGCAAATACAATACCACAGATTGAGTAGCGTAAGCAACAGAGATGGGTTGTCTAGGTACTGGAGGTTAACAATAGAAGTCAAGACAATGGCATGATAGGGTGCATGTGAGGGCTGCCTCCTTTACTTGCAGATAACCCTTTCTTTCAAAGGATGTTTTCTCTACGTATGCACTTCTGATATCTCTTTCTTCTTATAATGACACAATTCTTACTAAATTCTTACTCCAGCTACATGACCTTATTTAACCTTTACAAAGTGCTTAAGGTACCATCTCCAAATATAGTCACATTGAGTGTGCAGGGGAACAATTTACTCCATAACAGTGGGGAAAAAAGGAGATTATTTGAGCTATAAGAGCATGAGATATCATATAGTAGCATCCATAAGTAATATTCCTGAGGAATAGCAGCTGGTTTACAGAAAATACATCATTTTGAAACGTTCGAAGAAAAAATGAATGTTGAAGTTTCAATTGCACAAGAGATTTAATTTGTAAAGCAATTCACAAGTACATTGACAGGCATACATGTATATTCATTAAAATCACCATGTGTAAGGAGTAAAATAAAAGATCCAAAACACCCAAAACTGTTCAATGGGAATTTGCTTAACTGAATTATTACACAAGTTTTATATTATTGAAAGTTTTTATAAGCAGTCCATAAAGTGATGAGCATTGATTGTATGTAATGAAATGAAAATGCACCATTTTCTATATTTTACTATTTTTTTTTAACTTGACAAAATCAATAGTAACAGGTGAGGGGTCTCAGCCAGGTATTTGAATTTTAAGTTTTATAATCATAACTTTTCTCAAATATACATGGGTCTAATACACTTACTGCAGAGAATCAGTGGTAGAATTAAACTTTAATTCATGTAAAATGTTAGCAAACTGTAGCACACTGTGCACTGAATAATATATAAAAACTTTTTCAGATGTGGTGCATCCATGATTTTAATAAAGAAAAACTTGTTTCTGAGCTACAATAAGCTCAATGGTCTGTAGTCCTTCACCAAGGCCAAGTGATGCCTAGAGGAGGGCGAGTTTTGTAACTGTGGAGAGCGATCTTCCTCGCAGCTCTACAAGTCTCCTTTTGTAGGCAAAGATGAGTCTTGCTCTTGCTTCTTTTTGGCAGGGATATATCCACTGAGGAGGGAGGCAAAACTCCATTTTCCATGACATAGTTTTACTCCGATCTTCATTTTCTTCTTGTCAGAATCATGCACAACAGCATGCTTAGTGAGACTTTGTTTTATGGCAGATGTTTATCAGCAGCCAGCGTGTTCACATACAACTGGGCACTGTTCCTCATGAAAAAAGAAAATATGGCTCTGCAGGTTGAACAACCGTCCCATGGATTCAACAGCAGCCTTCTCTAGGACATCGACGTGCAGCCCTTCCTGGGGCATGAGTTTTCACGTGCTGCTTAAGATAATCTTTGCACTTAAATATTTTCTGGTATACTTCACACATTATTTCCTCTTTGTTATTATTAGATTTCTGAACAATTTCTCTTCAATTATAAAGGAGAAATGTAGTTTTAAAATTTTTTTTTACTATCCAAATAATACATACATGTACACTGTGGCTGAAAAATGAATCACCGCCTTAGGAAGTCACAATTTTCTATCTCCTTTACTAATTTAGAAAAGATGTTATTGAAGAGCATTATTCATGCTCAGATACATGAAGAGCCAATTCTATTTTTCCTTACTCTTTATCTTTGTTCTATTTGTAATAGGCTGAAATAAAAATGAAACAACACCTAAAAATTATTAAAATAGGAAAATTGTTTTTGTGACTTAAGTAGAAATATTTGTGTTTACGTTTTGTTTTCTGGTGTCTTTGTGTGTGTGCATGTGTGGGTTCTTCAGGGGATTGAATCAGGGCTTTATGCCTGCTAGGCAAATACTGTACCACAATGTCAAACCCCTAGCCCAAGTAATATGGTGGTGGACCCTCTGTTTTGTCCCTGAGAAGTTAATAAGTGTTGTAAGTATTGCCAATTTAGTAATGTGATATATATAATTAAAAAGTAAAACATCAAAATATTTCATGGTTATTTGTCCATTTGTTAAAAGCAAAATGAATAGAATGGACCTGTCATTCATGCTCTAGAGTTTTGACTTCAAGAGGTATAAATTCCTGGGAAGTTTGTAACTGCAATTTGATCACTGACCTTTGAACCCATCTCAGTCATGAGTGTTGCAATGTGTTTTTCTTTACTTCAGCTGAAGCTGCCTAGAGAAAAATTACTTTGGTGCCAGACTGAATCTACCCCAGCAGCTGCATAGGATGGTACTTCATTCCTCTGCTGGAGGCTTGCAAAGCTTTGCTCTTTGACCTTCTGGATGACATCTCCTTCCCAACAGTCATTATTTTCTTCCTCCAGCTCACTAGGATGCTTTAGCAGAACAGTCATTAGAGCTCCACAGGCAGTGTAAATGGCCATATGTACAAGTTTCTGCTGTCAGAAATTGGAGAGGAGGAGATGAAAGAAAAAATGGGCTCCAAACTTGATTTCGCTCATGACTACACTGTTCCCTAGCTGACTCTTCAGCCCACTGCTGTTTTTTTCCCTGTGATCTTTGATTTCCCGGTGATATATCAAACCACCTCATCTCTACAAAGTAGGCTGAAGTTGGCCTCATTGTGATATCATCCCAGAGACTATTGCATGATGTTTCTGCCCTGCAATTCTGAACACCACCTCTAAACAAAGGTTATCATTTTTTAAAATAAACTATGTAGGAATAGTGCAGAAAGAATCATGCCAGGGACTGATGTAACTTCACTGAGCTGGTTAAGATGTCATAACAATGTTTGTGGAGGGAGAGATCAGTGTTAGTGGGCATCTATATAATTACAAGTAATCCATTTCCCCTAATCCCTTGACAGTATTCATGCCTGCTCTCTTCTTTCTTTTCTACTCTCCCTGCTTTGCATCTTTTCTCTTAATCTCTTGCCTTCCTCCTTTCTTCCCTATCATTTTCTCATTCTGCATTTTAGCTTCTTCTTTCACTGTAATGATCTCTTATGAACAAAGAATGGATTGCATGAATGTTGAAAGCTTCCTAGTCTTTGGCCGTATGAAAATTATGCTTCACTATCTCAGTTTCAAAATATGCTAGAAATGCAAATTATTTTTCAATCTTTTTTCCCTGGTTGCATTTGTTTCACCATCCTATATCATATATATCTGTTGTCTTTTATTAGCAAGAAAATACAATTTATGTTAGAGAAATAAATAAATATAGACTTGATAGGTGTCCTAGTGGTGTCTAGAGTTATGTTCTGGGGAATCATATAAATTATAAAAGTTATAATTGGAAATATGTTAGTTTAAAATAAATGAATAGGAAAAGGTTGCAAATAATTGGAAAAAGTGACAGTTCAATTAGCAATATCAATGCTCAAGTCATGTTGAAAGAGTGGGAGGGTTGAGAAGAAATCTCACCTCTCTGTGTCCATGTATTTGTAACAGAGGTTCTTGAATGAACATGAATATGGATCAGCTGGGGTTCAGACAAGTTCATGAACATCTGAACAGGTAATGCATTATCTGGCTGCCATATTTATTTAATGCTAAAAAACAACTAATGCATCAGAAGTTTTAAATTTTATTTTACAACACATGACTAGAACATGCAGTAAAAAGATTGTACACTCTCTCTCTCTCTCTCTAACACACACACACACACATACGTACACACACACACACACACATACACACACACAGAAATATGTTCCAGCACCCACTGGTCCTCCTGCCGATAAACATCACATTGAGCTTTTTATGTCATCTCAGTGCTTTTGATACAGTTGCTTAACATTCAGTTTTTCTATGTCCATTTTCTGTAAATAATATCTACCTGCTTATTGAGAAATATCTGATACTAAATATTACACTGTATCTCTTCTCTATATTTTTAAACAAACTATATGTAAATCATTTTTATTGTTTCCTGGATAACTTCATTTAATTTTACATTTAATCAAATGAGCAAATTGTAATACCTATTATCCTATTCTCCCCACCATCTACTTTCTATTTTCTATGTTACATAATTATTTTGCATTTCAAAGCAACTAATATCTACTTTCCATGTTAACTTTAAATTTAACGTTTGGGATTTGTGAGCTAGTGTTTGAGTATATGATAAAAAATTATTGATCATTTAACTTATTAGGATTAGGAAAATACAATTCCCTTCTGAGTAGAACCTGGAAAGTACTTTCTAATTTATGATTTTATACCTCAATAGTTCAAAAATATCACGCTTAGTTTGCTTTATATTTGTCATTTCTTGAATATGTTGTTTTACCAACAATCTGTTTCATTCTCTTATTAGTATAGAATAATAAGACCCTACTTTATTGAGATGATGCAGTTTTTAATTAAAACAGTTCTTGAAGTGATTCATTTTTTCTACTTGTTCTTATGAAGACTAATTAAGTTTTGTTTCTGCTACTATATTTCCAAATTTCTGCATTTTCTTTTTTTAGATAGGATTAATTAATATTGTTGCTTGGACCTCATGTCTTTTATGTTCTATTATTATTTTTCCATTTACATTAAGTGTATGTACATATAAATCTTTTCAAGAAAGAAAACATAATAGATAAACCTTTTTATTTCTCCATGGGGTAGGTGTATACTTAATTGTATAAAGAAGGCACACTAATTTTCTAGTGTATTTTATCTTCCTATTGATAATACATTTCTTGTATTTGTTTCTGCATCCTCACTAGGCTTACAATTCTCAGGTCTTATTCAATGTAGATTTTTATAACTGTAACTATTTAAAATGTAAATTTAATAAGGTTTTGCATATGAATTCACCTGTGAAATCATCACTGCAATTAAGATGAGTGTAGCACTCATCCACAAAAGAGTCTTTGTACCCTTTCCTTTCATAACTCTACCTTGCCCTTCATTCCTTCCACAACCACCACCTCCAACTTCCTATGATTGTCAATATGTGTTAGGTTGTATTTTCCAGGCTTTTTTATAAATAAAATACTGTATGAATTTTTAGTCCATCTTATTTCAATCAACATAATTTTATATGAGTATAACTGTTTTTTAATCTCCTTTCCTACTATACACTTGTTTGCTTCCAGTTTTTGAGTCCTATGAATGAATCTACAGTGAACATTCACATACAAGTGATTCTAGGTATAAGCATTTTCATTTCTTTTGTGTGCCCACTTAGTAGGGAATTTCTAGGCCCTATGGTCATTTTATGTTTAATTTTTAAAAAAGAACTTTTTTGTGCTCCAAAGTTGTTATTTCATTTTACATTTCAACTAGCTTACTTTTCAAAAATCAGTTAAGCATATATGTTAATTGATCTACTTTGCCAATAAATAGGCTAATATCATGTTCTTTGGATGGCTGTGGCTTTATAATAAATGATGAAATGACGTAGCATATGCTCTTCAACTTGGCATTTCCATGTGGATTTTAGAATTCACCTTATGATGTCGATTAGAAGTCTGCTTCTTTGTAAATAAGGAGGAATGGAGGGGTTGAAGGGAGGGCTGTGCAAGGGTGAAAAATAAGAACCAAGAGAGATTATGTAAAGGTGCAAATTTCCAATGATGAATGTCATTATATTGTATACCTAAAATGTACCCATGATTAGAATGAATAATTGATAATGTAAAATAGGAAGAAAAGGTCCAAAGGGGTAGGGGTAGTGGGAGGGGGAGGGGAAAAGAAAGAAGGGAAAGGAAATGGAAAAAATGGAAATAAAGTCTTTGTAAATAGGGAAGGGTGGAGGTGGTGAAGGGAGGGCTAGGAATGGGGAAAAAATAAGAACCAAAATGCATTATGTAAAGGTACATTCCCAATGAGAAATGTAATTGGGTTGTATACCTAAAATGTACCAATAGAAGAATTTAACAACAACAAAAAAAGAAGTCTGCTTATATTCTGATTGGGATTTTCTTGAATTTAAAGATTTCTTAAGCAGTTATTTCAGAAAATCTATTAATTTTAATTTTACCCTTTAATGTTTTCGATGGATATAAAACTATAAAGTTAAAATCAATCTATAAAAGTGATGTCAATGAATATTTTACTAACATCTTATTTTCATTCAAATATGATCTCAATCAGATTTTCTTTTATTTATAACTGCTTTATTATTATTATTTCTATTTTAGAATATCCTTTAATAGTAGTGTTAGCCTTACAAATATCATTGTTTCAAACTTTTATAATAATGTTTATTTCTAAGTGTTAAATTGTTTTTAAATGCTATTACTCTGTGGGAGCTTCCAATGTGAAAACTAATCTCTTTTTGATCTCAGAAATGTTTTTGTCACTCACAACTCTCTATTTACTTTCATTTTTACTCAGCACTGTTTTTCTTTATAAAGAGAAATTCATGATTAATTCCTTGAATTAGTCTCTCTCATAAAATTTTACTTATATATTACCTTTCAATATTTGCCCTAAATTATGAAAGATTTCATCGAGCCCTAATTTTGCATTATTTGTTCTTTTTGGGGTTTTTTCTTATTAATTTAAGGTTTCTCCTATTCTCTAAATATATTGCTCACACAACTTCTCCTTGATTAATTATGTGTTTAATGATCTTGGTCTCACTTTTTGTGCTGTTATTTATTTACATTTCACTGCTCATTTTTTGTTCTATCATAGAGTAGTTGTAAAGTTTTCATATACTCTAAATAGTTTTTTAGATATTGTAGGTTTTTTTCTTTTGTTTTGTCTTATTTTTCCCTAGAGATTTATCCTGTCAGCTAGGAATCAAGTGTATTCAGGTATTCGCTGCTATATTAGTGAATGACATTGGCAGCCCACAGTGACACCCCTCTCTACCCGCACAAATGCCAAAAGTTTGAAGATTTCACTCTTGAGCTCGGGGATACAACCTCCTCCCTTAACAAGTGCAGTGTTTACAGTTTCTTTAGTAATAAGTATGCTTTCCTTTTACTTTTTGATAAAGGCTCTGGCATGGTGAAGTAAGGACCTAGACTGACTAGCTGTGCTGCTCCATAGTTTTCTCTCCTTGTTACCTGCTGTATTTTCCACATTCACTTTCTCAACTTACCAAGGCCAGATATTCTGTTCTAGTGATCTTCTGCAAGAAGTAATACTCACTCCTGCTGTATTAAAGGCTGATGATGATTGACATCATCAGCTCTGGTACAAGCAGCTTTGTCTAAATTGGGAAATGTGACCCATGACATCAACACTGCACCTTCTCCACAGAACATGTGAAGTTTCAGTGGCAATGTTAAAGGACTTCAGAGCTAAATTCTCTCCTCTGGTAAGCAGGGAAGCTTTTGGTAAGCAACTATTCATATTGCTTTTGACATTGTCAGAAGAGGCCATATTATCATAGGGAAGTTGGTCCGGCAGGAAAAATGTTGTAGATCTTATTTGAATGTTGGTTGAATAAAGTAGATTGTGCACATGGCTTGGATTTTAGTATTTCAAAGAACTAGTAAGGTTTTTTTTTAGCATAATAAGAATTTCTAAAGAGCAGATTATAATGAATCCAGGGAGATATTTGATGTGTGACATTTAATACCAATACAATTTTATCTTAATGCTCTGGAACCTCAAGAAAGAATAGTAGAATCTTATTCTCTCAGCTTGATGCTAAATGAGTTTTTTCTCTTCTCTATAATGGCTTGTAAATTAAACAAATGGACCCCAAAAGCTTCTGCATCTGGGGAAAGTTCTTTGATACATAAGAAAATGAGTCCCTTCATTCATAATCTAAGTTAGGTTAATAAAAGAATGTCACATTGTAGTTGAATAATTTCAAAGCAAACAACTGGCCAAATTACTGCAATCAGTATTCTTGATGTGATTTTTAAAAACTATTATTCTAGAATGAAGGCAATTTTTTTATGTTGATGAAAATTGTAAGTCATAAAAATTTAGTATGTTCACTGTTTATATTTCCTTCTAGTTATAAAACTATTTTAATAGAGTAAAAGAAGATGAAGCCAGGATATGAACAAAAATAAATTAGTTATAAGAGATCCAGGATACACTGCAGTGTCTGGTCTAGTTGTTAAGAGGCCCATTTGGACTCTGTCATCTGCATTTTGTTATTGACTCATTGACTGGATTCTCTGAAGAAATGTTTTCTTCCCCCTGAGTTTGTTGAAGTTTATGTTAGCTGGTATAGAAGAATCTTAAATAATTTTTAAAAGTTGAATGTCAGTTTGTACCCACTAATGATTCTTTGAATTATTTAATATTCTCAGAATAAAGGTGACAAGTTTTGCCATAGTAATTCAAGTTCATTTTGAATGAAACACTAATATACTTCTTCCAGGAATGTAACTTTTTGTTCAGTGTTCTAAATTATTTAGCAGTAGGCATTTCTGATATCAGAATTAACATATCAGAGGTTGTTTTCTTAAGAAGAAATTCACCTCCACCTTAATTTTATGGATTTTTTTCATACATGGAGTTTGAAATGTTTCTAAATTAGTTTTGTTTTGTATTTTATACTGTTATTAAGTGTGATATGAATGCTTAGCTACACAGCTCAAATAACTGTTATTACTAGTTCTTTAAGGTATGTATATGATTTTTAATGACTGAATTTTATCTATTGAATGTAAGCACAAAAAATGGCATTTAGGACAAAGAAATATGTTAATGTGCTTCACAGTAAACAAACGTAATGATTTAATTATTGTAAATTATAATGATAATCTGTAATAATGTACATGATAAACTAAATCACATTATATTGAAATAAATCATATTGAATTGATTACTACATATATTTTAAATTATTATTCTAAAGATATTTAAGATGACATTTCTATTGAATGGTAATACCAAAGCTCATTGTATTCAATAATGAGAATATTGTCAGTTTAATTTATTGATATTTCATATATCTAGCAATGTACTCCTTCCATTTCTTTAAATTTTCAACATCAGTGAAGGTGACAAGATTGACAATTTTAAGGAAAATATCTGTAACTTTTGTAAAAGTTCTTGAAAGTAATGTATTCTTAATGTATTAAGAAAAGCAAATTTTTCTTAATTTTGTATAGCTTCATATATAATCTCAAAGTATATGAACCTTAAGAAATTCTCTGATATATGCCATTTATAAAAAAGGATTATTTCTGATCATTGATATCCAAAGATTGTCTAAAAACATAAACTTTAATTAATGCAATTCTATACTCAGATAATTCTCAGCTACTTCAACTTAAAACATAAAACTGTGCTGTGAGAAAACCTTATAATTTTATAGAGGGAAAAATATCCCTATATTAAGAAAAGTCTTTGGCTACAAGTGTTATGCATAATCACATTTTGTAGTAACAATGTAGCAATAATGTTTCTAACAATTACAACAACCAAAGCCAATAAATGGAGATGGAAGAAATATTTACCAAAAAGAAACTGTAATGATTATGACAGAATTGAAAGTGTGGGCTTCAGAGAAATACATAGCAGAGTCAGATATAACTGATTTACTAGTTATTTCTGCATGTCTTTGCAATAATCAATATAATGTTCTACAGATTGATGACTGATGTTTTTAAAAATCATATATTTGAATTAGAAAACAATGACAAAATCATCATAGTTTAGTGTCTGTAGCTATTTAAGAGAATAATTCAGTGACTTTTATAAATAATGTTAATCATTAACACCCCTCTACTATGTTTTTAAACAGGTCTTTTTTTCCCTTAATAGGCTACTTAGGTTAATGAATATATTTTATCATATCCTCACAAAATTGACCTTGCCCAACATTTCCCTTTTCTCCTACCTAGAGATATTCAGGTTGGTTATTTTTAGTTATGAAATGTCCTAAATATTTTTTTCTTTCCATCATTATCATGAATGCCTATTTAAAATTGCTCTGCATTATTATTGTAAACATTATTATAATCCCTTAACTTGCCTCTCACACACCATTTTTCCCATTCTTCTGCACTCGATTCTCAAAGTTTTTTGGACTCAGGAATTATTTACATTTCCCAAAATTATTAAAGATCCCCAAAATG
>NW_004624745.1:7384002-7404013 GCF_000247695.1 Heterocephalus glaber | reverse complement strand
TGTTCCTGACTTTATTGTGAAGGATTTCAGTTTTTGACCATTTAGTATGATATTGGCTGTTGGTTTTTCATAGATGGCTTTTATCAGATTGAGGTAGAATCCATCTATTCCAATTTTTTGTAGAGTTTTTATCATAAATGAACTTGGTTTTGTCAAATGATTTTTCTGCATCTATTGAAATGATCATATGGTTTTTGTCCTTGGTTCTGTTAATAAAGTGTATTATGTTTATAGATTTGTGCATGTGGCAGGCATCCTTTCATAAATCCCCCTTGATATGGGTGCATGATCTTCTTGATCTTCTGCCAGTATCCTATTAAGGATTTTTGCATCTATGCTCATTAATGAGATTGGCCTATTGTTCTCTATTTCTTTTGGGCTTTTCTCTGCTTTGGGGATCAAGGTTATGCTTGCTTCCAGAAAAGAATTCGGGAGTATAGCTTCATTTTCAATTTCATTGAAAAGTTTAAACAGTAGTGCCAGTACTACTAAATGTCATGTAGAATTCAGCAGTGAAGCCATCAGGACCTGGGCTTTTCTTAGTTGGTAAGTTTTAATTACATTTTCAATTTCATTAATTAATATTGGATTATTTAGAATTTTTAGTTCATCTTGGTTCAACTTTGGTAATTCACATGTATCTAGGAATCTGTCTATTTCTTCTGTGTTTTCCATCTTATTGGCATACAGGTTGTCAAAGTAGGTATTGATAATCCTGTGGATTTCTGCTGAGTCCATTGTAATTTCACCCTTTTCATTCCTAATTGCATGGATTTGGGCCTTTTCTTTCTTATTTTTTGATAAAGTTGGTTAAGGGTTTGTCAATTTTGTTCATTCTTCCAAAGAACCAACTCTTGGCTTCGTTGATTTTTTTTGTATTGTTCTCTTCATCTCCATTGCATTGATTTCTTCCCTGATCTTTATATTTTCCTCCCTTCTATGGGCTTTGGGTTTGTCTTGCTCTTCTTTTTCTAGAAGCTTGAGGTTCAGCATCAGATTGTATAATTGAGCTCACTCTCTTTTCCTAATGTGAGTATTGGCTGCTATGAATTTCCCTCGTAAAGCTGATTTCATTGTGCCCTGTAGATTCAGATATGCTGTATTGTCATTGTCATTTAATTGTAGGAAATATCTGATTTCTTCTTTAATTTAGTCTGTGATCCATTGGTGATTCAGAAGGTTGTTGTTCAAGTTCCACGTGTTTATGAAATCCTTGTAGTTTCTTTTTCTATTGGATCTCCAATTTAATTGCACTATGGTTTGATAATATGCAGGGGATAACTTCAATTCCTTTGCACTTACTTAAACATGTTCTGTGAGTGAGAATGTGGTCTATTTTAGAGAATCACCCATGTGCAGCTGAAAAGAATGTGTATTCTGATTTTGTGGTGTGGAAGACTCTGTAAACATCTGTTAAATTCACTTGTTCATGTGTTTGATTGAGTTCCAGTATTTTGTTGTTTATTTTTTGTCTAGTTGATCTATCTACTTGTGAGAGTGGGGTATTAAGGTCCCCCACTACTATTGTATTAGTGCTTATTTGATTTTTCATGTCCGTTAGTATTTGTTTTATATAGTTGGGCACATTAGTGTTTGGTGCATATATATTAATGATTGTCATCTCTTCCTCTTGGATTATTCCCTTTAGGGGGATATAGGGTCCTTCATTGTCTCTCTTCATCAGTGTTGGTTTGAAATCCACTTGATCTGCAAAGAGGATAGCTACTCCTGCTTTTTTTTTGCATTACTGTAGCATGGAATATTGTTTTCCACCCTTTAACTTTCAGTCTATGAGTTTCTTTTTGAATTAAGTATGTTTCTTGCATGCATCATATTGTTGGATCTTGCTTCTTGACCTATTCTGCTAGTCTATTTCTTTTGATTGGTGAATTGAGACCATTAATATCGATGGCTATAACTAGTATGTACTGACTTATCGTTGTCATGATTTTTTCTTTTTGTTGGATTCTCCCTCTTTGCATTTAATTTCTTATCATGCCTGATGGATTCATTCTGCAGGGCTTCTTGAGGTTGTGGTCCTCATTGTCTTTTCCTGGGATATTGTTTAAAATTTCTTGGAGAGCTGGTTTGATATTAGTGAAGTTCCTAAGGTGCTCTTTGTCATGAAAGTATCTTATTTCTCCATCAATTCTGAAAGTAGTTTTGCAGGGTACATCAAATTGGTTTGCAGGCTGTTTTCCTTTAGGGCTTTAAATATGTCACTCCATGCTCTTCTTGCCTTGTGGGTTTCCATTGAGAAGTCCACTGTGATTTTGATGGGCTTTCTTTTGTATGTAATTTGTTTCTTTTCTCTAACTGCTGTTGGGTTTCTGGAATCTTAACTATTATATGCCTATGTGTAGATCTTTTTGATCATGGCTATTTGGAGTCTTATATGCCTTCCTTATCTCTATGACAAGTTCTTTTCCCCTATTTGGGAAGTTTTCTGCCATTACTTCTGTGACCAGTTTTTTTTATGTTGTGTGGACTCTCTCCTATTTCTTTCTTGACTCTGATCACTTTGATGTTATTTGTCTTTGCATCATCTAGCAGCTGCTGGATTGAATTCTCATGGTCTCTTACTGTTTTAAGAAATTTTTGTTTTCCTGGTCACTAATTGTAATCCTATCTTTTTTATCTGAAATTCTATCCTCACATTGTCTCATTCTGCTGTGTAAACTTTCAATGGAGTTTTTAATCTCCTGGAAATCTGTTTGCATATGTTTTATGGATTCCATTTATTTTCTGTGTTGGAATTCCATCATGTTCTTCAGCTCCCCTATTTTTTTTATCTGTGTCCACTTTATATTTATTAATCATGTCTTGTACTATGGGTACAATCTCTGCTGTTATCTGAGAAATTATTTCTGATTTCATTTTTTCCAGTTTCCCTTTGTTTGTCAGTTCAGAGAGTACAGGTTGTTGAATATTAGATTACTCCTTCTCATTGCCCTTTGGGGTTCCCTTAGGTGATCTGGGAATCTGGTTTTGGTATTTATTTCCACGTCTTCTCATTTCAACAGATGCAGCCTTCTGTGTCTTTGTTGAGGTGACATTTTGCTCACCCAGTTGTCTTGAATTCTCAGCAAGCCACTTAGCAGTCTACCCTGCTGCTCACCAGTATACCAATTCCTGGTTTCAGAGTGGTGGCCTTCTAGATCCCTGAGCTGACTTGTTGTCTCAGCAGGCTTCTGGCTGGGGGCTGAGCACACTTCGGATGGTATCTGGGCATGCCTCTTCCTGGGGTTCCTATGTAGCTATTGTCTGGGAGGGCCTTTGGTTGGGGGCTGTGCAGCCCCGTTTCTGTTGTGTGCACAGGTTTTGGCACTTATCAGTGGTATAGGGCAAGCCTCTGGGTATTATGTGCCTGTATAGCTCCTCTCCAGATGTGTCCCTGGCTGTGGCCAATGGTATGGAGAGCCTCTGGCTGAAGCCCCATGCCAATGCAGCCCCTTTCTGGGTGGGTCTTTGGCTTAGGTGGGTGTTCTGGAGTCTCTGGTGTCTGGAAAGAGCCCCCACTGGGATCTGTCTGCAGCCAAGCTGGTCTGGGCCACACAGCTGCTCCCTGGGCTCTGCCTGCACTTAGGGATGGAATAGTGGACCTCCAGTGAGAGCCTACATGACCTTGCAGCTCCTCTCTGGGCAGACTGGTTTTTTTTGTTGTTGGGTTTTTTTAGGCAGGGTCTTGATACGTACTGCAGGCTGATCTTAAGCAATCCCCCTGCCTCAGCCTCCTTAATGCTGGGATTATAGGTGTGTGACAACAGGCCTGGCTTGACTCCAGTCTTTCAGGAATTATGTGAAGGCTTTTTATTGAAATCTTAAAAAAATGAGAGATTAAAAATTTCAAGTAGAGACTAACACCAAACTACAGTCTTTATGGAACTTGGAATCAAGATACCTGGAAAACAATGTTAGTAATGAAACAATTAATTAGATCTCTAGAAATCAAGAGAACTGACAGGAAATCTAGAAAGTATAGAGAAACTGGAGAAACTAAGTACAATGCAGAGAACAGAGCAAAGTACTCTGGAAAGCTAACTATGTTTTCCAGGGAGGAGCACCTGTCTCTGCTCACACAAGGTAAGCCATGCTGGACACAGTCAGCAGCTCTGGTGAGAAAAAGTGGACCATGCAGGCAGCACTACCCCAAGAAATGTCCAGAGTTATTATAAACTGAAAATTAGGATGATGTTTTATTCTGAAAGTAACTCTTTCTGCATGGCAAACTAGAGTTGGAGAAGAAACTCAGTCTAGCCTCCAGTGTATTTAACAATGTCTAATCAGGACTCATTTTTGGAAAGGTGTTAAATTTTTAAGATTGATCTACAGAACCACTACAGAACAACTACATTTCAGGGTTTCTAGGGTTCACCTACCACAGTGACTGGGTGGGAGATGGCCACAAGTGATAGATGGCCACAAGTCATAAAGAGGGCACAGGCTAGACATAAATCCACTGAAAAGTTGAACCTCAGGCCAGTAATGACATGGAGTTCTGCCCACCATGGTAAAAGGTTAGGTGGCACATGTGTGGCTTTCAAAGGTAGCTGGGTTTGAAGCTGCTAGCATTATGTCTACTGGACTGCCTGCCACCACCACCACATTGCCCACATCCTACACAGAGTTCAGTGGTCTATTTGATTTCCCTATCTGCCAATATAATCAGAGATAAACCTTGCCTTGGACAACTGCCACAGCCTGGAGCATATGGATAAAAGGACCGCTGGAGTAGGGTGTGGGGGCAAATTTAAACTCACAGGCCATAAATCCACATGGAGAAACTCATGACTTGAAGAGGTCAGAGGGAAATGGAAACTAGGAAACAGCCCTAGTGCAAATGGATGCAAATGAAACAATATACTATTGAAAAATCAGTGGGTTACAAAAGAAATCAGGAGATAAATTACTTCTTAGAATAAAATAATAATACCAATATAATCCACCACAACCTGTGGTACACAATGAAAGCATTTCTAAGTAAAAAGTTTATAGTTGTGAATGGCCAACTTCCCTACTGAGTTTTTGTGTAATTCATGTCTGATTTTGCCTTTAGTATTGTTAACTCCTATAAAATCTAGCTCATAGTAAGTCCTAGGTCATAATAAGTCCTCAAACATATATTGAAGAATTGTAAGTAATAACAAAGCTATAGTAACTATGACAGTGCTGTATTGGTAAAAAAAGAGAAAGAAACAGATTAATAGAACATAAAATTGCAGAAACAAATCCACATCAATATAGTTAAGTGATCACTGACAAATGAAAAAAGCCAGTAGTATGTAGAAAACAGTCTTTTAACAGATAGTGTTAGGGCAATTAGATATCCATATACCAATCAATCAATCAGTGTAGACAAAGACCTTACACCTTTCAAACCTTACTTCAGATGGGTTATAAATCTAAATATAAAATTAAACTCATAGAGCTCCTAGAAATAACATGGAAGAAATTATCAATGAGCTTGAGGTTGGTTGTCAATTTTCAGTTACAATATCATGGGCATGGTCTGTAAAAAATATGATAAGGAGTTCACTAAATTTAAACCTTCTGCTTTCCAAAATACAATGTCAGGAGAATAAAAGAAGCCTTAGATTGAGAGAGAAAAAATTTGCAAGGACACATGTAATAAAGGACTATTACCCAAAATATAAATTAAAACACAACAATAAGAACACAAGCTGATTTAAAAATCTAACAAACACTTAATGAAGTGTTAGAGATGGGAAAAAAATCATATGTGAAAATATGTTCTACAATATATGCCACATCAGAATAACAAAAATACACCACTACATATTAATCAGCCTGACCAGAATTTTAAACACTGACAATATCATCTGACAGCAAGGATATGGATCAAAAGGAATTCTCATCCATTGAAGATAGGAATAGAAAATGCTATAATTGTTTTCTAACACAGTTTACCAGTTTCTTAGGAAAAAAAAAACATTTTTTTATCATATGATTATGCAATTATGGCCTTGGAATTTACTCAACAGAGTCAACTATGTATGCATACACGAAAACTTACACATGAGTGTTTGCAGCTTTATTCA
Source organism: Heterocephalus glaber (assembly GCF_000247695.1). The sequence continues at coordinate 7,397,954 of NW_004624745.1, read as the reverse complement.
TAACAAGTTGGAAGCAAGCAAGACATCCTTAAGTAGGTGAATACCTACATAAATTGAGTGTGATTCACCCAGATATCGGAATATTATTCAAAGCTAAAACATAAAGGAGACATAAAACCATGAAAAGACATGTAGAAAACTTGAATGTATGTTACTAAGGGAAAAGTCAATCTGAAAAGATATTATATGGTTCCAATATAATGCCATTGGAAAATGAAAAACAATAAAACAATAAAAATATTGGTTTCCAGGACTTGTGTGGGTGTATAGATAGAACATAGATCATTTCCAAGGCAGTGACAGTACTTTGTATGATGCCACAGTAATGAAGGCTATGTGTCATACATTTTTCTAAACCCAAAGATTGTGTAACACCAACAGTTAATCCTAATGTAACTTTCAACTCTGGGTAATAATGATATATCCATGTATGTTTGTCAGTTATAGCAAATATACCATACTGTTTTAATGCATGAAGCTTGCATGTGGTGGGAGTATATGAGAAATCTGTGATTTCTTCTTAATTATTTTGCTGGCAACTAAGAATTGCTCTAAAATAGTCTTTTAAAGAATCACAAGCAATAAAATTGTGTCAGGTAAGCTGGATCATCAATTGGACAGGCTTTAGAGGTGCCGAGGTGATTAGTAAAGCACACTTCTAGGTAAGCCTAGATGGGTCCTGTGCACTATATCTGGTCTCTGGCCCTGAGCTCCTGAGTCCTACTCTCCTGCTTTGCTTTCATAAAATGAGCAGCATTCTTCCTCTAAGCTCTTCCACTATGATGTTTTTGCTTTAAAATCAGCTGACTAAAGACCAAAAGCTCTAAAACCATGAACTAAATATACCTTACCTTCTGTAAGATGTAGATGTCAGGGTTTTTTTTTCCCCAGTAAATTTTTTTTACATTTCTCTATCTCTGGTACTCAGAAAAGAGTTAAATAATGAATAAGCAATGTAAAAACAAAGTTGTTACCATAACCAGTAAGTGCAAAGTATGCATAAGTAGAAATAGGCCATAAGTTTATTACCTTCAACTTTTAAAAACTAATAACGAAGTCATGCATTATTTTATGACTTTTTTTGTGACTAATCATTCTTCAAGAATCTTTGTAAAAATAAATCTTCAGTATAATTCTTCATGAAATGATTCATAATCTACCTGCTCTTTTTAATGTACATATAGACATATTTAAATTTTTAAATGTTAAACCAAATAAAACTCATAACTGTCCAACTAAAACTCTTAACTGTCCAACTAAAACTTGCCTTATTAGACTACAAAATTTTCCCTATGTATCACATTTTTATTTCCTTTCTAATGTTTACCACTCAGATGAGAAATGCTGAGAATAGCATTGTAGTATAAGTTGGTAAATTTAGAAGAACATTGTTTAGAATGAAAAGTAAAGCGCATGTTCAATAATTATAGGTAGGTTTAAATAGATCAAAAATAAAACATGATACTAAGATACCAAGAATAAAAATGATTGCAGTTAACTAAGATAGATTGTTTAGTTAAATATCTAAAAGCAATGTAAGTGCTAGTGGACAGGAATAATTCCAGGTATCAGGGACCTGGAGATGTAAGTCAAAGGCTTTATTCAGTGGTACAATGCTTGCCTAGCATGTGTAAGTCCCTGAGTTCAGTTCCCAGCATTGTGGAAAAAAATTACAGCTATTTGAATAGTGGAAAGAAAGCTAAAGGTATAAAAGAAATTATAAATATGGAATTTTAGTATAAAAATCTAATTCTTCATGTAAATAAAAATTAAGTCAAATTTTTGGGATATTTATTTTAAAGACTATGTAATATAAAATTTGAATTATATTAAAAGAATAAAGTAGTTTATATTGAAAAGTATAATTTTCTTATAAATATAGTGTATAATTATCACTTGGTAATATTTTAAGGGGTCATAACACAGGGGTCATAAAATAGTTCATTTAAAAGGGAAATTATATTAAATAGCTTCCTGGACACGAGAAAATTTATTATCTAAAGGAAGATTCCTTCAGTAACTTTTTTATCAAATAGTAATTTCCAAAGTTTTAGCTGTGAGAGAATTAAAGAACTGATGTTGTCATACTAATGCTGTGGGTCATCATTTTAAGCTATCATTTGGATGTTTATAAATAGTAAAATGTGAAGCTGTGTAGTGAATGTATTTTAATTTTCTTTTCCATTAGCAACAGTGATAATCTCAGGCTCAAAAAACACTGAGGTATCACAATTCATTGGCCCAGAGAGTCTGAGGAAATTTCTCCTTGGATACATCAAAATAAATTCAGGTATTAGTTATACAGGTCTGCATTAGAAATAGTACATTTCTTCAAATTCATTAACATGATTTGGCATGTAAATATACAGTACTTTCTCCTGGCCTGGTTTGCATTTTCATTACATGAAGCACATATAATATATATTTTACGTGTATAAATATGAATATAATTTTAACCTTATTATTTATAGAAAGCCTTCTATGGATATAAGATTCTTTCACTAAGCCCTTTATATTATGTGCTTTGTGGTGAGTGTGGTTTGCTTTTTATTGAAAGCTTTTCGGCTTGAAGAGACCTGTTTCTGTATCTTCCCTGAATTTTCCAAATGTTAGCATGGGAGGGCAATTAGGTGGTTCTGTCCCTGGTCTAACTTTCATTACTAAGTTCTGGATCAGGGAGTTCCTCTCTGGAGGATTATGCGTCATTTAACAGATCATTGCTCCTGCAATCATACACTCACCAAATAGTCATTATACTTCTTCCTGGAGTAATGTCTCTTCTCTACTCAGTTTCAACTTCTGCCCTGGAGACTGGAGAACTAGCAACTCTGCCTCAAGATCGGGCAATTAACCTCAAATTGCTTCTCAAAACTAACTTGAGATACTCTTCTCCAAGAACCTTCTCCTCATTTGCTCAGAGGTTGTTGAGACATTAGGGCTCTCCCCTAATATATTTTCATAAAGTACAGGATAGATGATACCAAATCATTAACTCAGGGTCACCCAGTGGTTAATACCTTCTATCTCTTATTAATTCAAGGTGAAAGTGAATTGTATTTCTGGGACTTGTATATATTTGAGCCCCTCCTTTCATTCCTCCAATGTGTCTGAAATGTAAGGTCACAACTGAGAACACTGACTTTGTCAAATAGGGCCACCAAAGAACAGTAATTTAAAAAAATACTACCCAGTATCTCATTTGTAAAGGAGGACAGCTGGGTCAATGAGTTTTTTATACCATTGACATCTAGTACTTGAATATATGTATTAAATTTGCTAGTATAGCAGCCCTTGGCTCTATAAATCAGGTGATGTCAATTTCCCGCTTCAAATATTACTGACTTGGGGAAGGTTGGCCATTTCCTTATAATTTTACTTTTGATCAGTTTTAAAGTGGAAACAATAGATGTGACTAATTCATAAGGGAAGATTTTTCTATTTTACTCAAGTAGAATAATGTGTATGTACAACCTATAAAGATTTAGTCAAAACCATAATTAATGTTAATAATGGAGAAAAATATGATTAATAACAATCTTGTAGACACTATTATTCTTAGCTCCAACACATATATACACCTATGTGGAATTCTTTATATACACCTATGATCATATGTTTAAGAGCTTTATAATTGTAAAAAATGTGATTTAAGACTGACTGCAGAATTGAAAAATAATCTGAGTAATATTTGACCATTCTTTTTTGATCAAATATTATTTCTTCTTCTTCCATATGTCCCTTGTCTCTCCTGTTTTTTCTCATTCAAGTATCATTATTAAAACCAGTATCATATAATTGTTTCAATATATTCCTGCCTATTCCTTTTATAATGTAATATGCATATTTAGAAAATTAATCTTCTTAATTTATAAATTTTACCAAACATCATTTAACTGCATAAATATATGCATATACATAGTAGCTTTCAATCCTTTTCAAATTCAAGTTCTTTGTATTATTATTAACAGTCTGACAATAAATGTTCCTTCACATTTTTATATGGAAAAACTCATAACATATGTAATAAATGGGCAGAAGTTAAAGCTCCCCTATGTCTTTCCTTTACTGGTACTTATATTTCTGTTTTGACTTGTTAACTTGGTCTACCTCCTCCAAGAATCTTGAGGGGCAATGAAGCTATTACTTTTAGAAAGGCTGAAGAGCAAAATATTCTTTGCTAAGACAATCTTAGAAGATTTAGTAATTCTCTAATGCCATGGACTACTTTGTACTTTATTATTTTATAGATTTAATATATTTGTATTTCATCATTATTGTAGACAAGTTTTTATTTTATTGTTTTGTATTTAGTAATTTCTTCCATGATGAATAAAAGTTATATATTAAGTCTCCATTGAATGAAATGACTTTTTATTTTAATTAAAGGCAGACTACATTGTTTATTTTGTAAAAAAAACAAACAAACAAACAAAAAAATGGAACCCTCTTACAAATAGAGTGACTGGGTAAGTCCATTGATTTGTATTTCTGTGAGATATTATATTACCTAAAAGGTCATATCTGGAGTATAGCTTAGCCTAGAGTGACTCTACAACTATATTATAACATTGATCACTCTATTATTCTTTATTTTGTTTCAAAGTGCCATCACCCTGTGGGACAAGGATCTTGGCAACCAAATACACCTCACTGTAGACCTGGACAAAGAAACAGAATGGTCAAATGTAAATATTGTTTTTGATTCAATGAAATGTAAAAGGGAGATATTTACTGTAGTTTATGAGGCACGGAAGTATTCTAAGAAAAGGGAATACATAAACTCTTTTTAATGTTTTTATTCAAGTGTTACTATTGATATGAAAATGCTATATAACTGCTAGGAAAGGAAGATGTAATAATATCTGTGGCTAGTAACTCCCACACTCTATAGAAACCTCAATAGTTCATTAAAAACATTTGGTGTCTGCTAAGAAAGTCTACACAGCCTCTATATAGAGATGCAAAATCACAGGTCTCAAATACAGGGCTAGAAGTTATTAATAAACTAAACATGTGCATTGCATTTATTATTCCAATCATCTCAAGAACATGCTAAGTGATGGTGAGTATAATCTGTAAGTAGTTCCCAGTAATTTATTAACACTTTCTGTGAAAATACTGCTGAAAACAGAAAATTTAGACAGCTCTTTGAGGCATATTCCTAAAAATATAAGGTTAAAAAAAAGGCACATTTCTAAAATCACTTCAAACCAATGTCAGGTTTCCCGTCAGGGGCTCCCTTCCTTTTTCTGTGACATCTTTATACTACATGTTAGAAAGGTAATTGGAATAAATCTGCAAACATTCTAAGATTGCTGCATTAAGTGTGCAGGAATTCACTTCAATTTAGATGAAGTATGTGCAATTTATGATGTTCCTGTTGCAAAAACAAAAAGATATATTCAAGTCTCCCTAAGGTTGTCAAATGCTACTGGATTTTGATTCCATACAAATAGAACCAGAGCAGAACCACTTTGCTACCTACTGGAAATCGACTTTCCATGATGTAAAATTCACTTACGTATGGATACTACTGTAACATCTAACAATTACTGACTTTTTCAATTTGTGCAAACTTATTTCTTTAAAAATAAGCCACCTAAAAAAAAAATAAAAATAAGCCACCTTTTCCATCTTGTTTTGCCATTCCTTTTCAGTCTGAAAAATATGGTCAGCTTCAAATTGCTTGATTATATTTTCTAGAAATTTATTTTTAATTAACAAATAAAACTGCATGTATTACTAAAATAAAATATAATAGTTCCATGTAGGTACATATCATGAAATAGATAAATCAAACTAATTCATTTATGCATCACTGCTCATACTTCTGTGGTGATAACATTTAAAGTCTATTCTTTTAGCAATTTTCAACTATTTAATATAATGTTATTAACTATAGTGTCCAGGTTATGCTACAAATTTCCTTAATTTATTTTTGCATCATGTGATCAATATTTTACAGTAATTCTAGTAATTCCATACCTACTACCTCCTTTGTCTTTGCTAACATGGTTCTACTGCTTGCTTCTTGATTCTACTTTCATATCAGTGAGATAATTCAGTATTAGTTTGATTATTTGATTATATTTAAACTACTGGTTTTTTTACTGAGCAACAATTCCATCATTAAATTAGAATTGCAAACAATTTAAAGTTTTTACTCTTATAGTTTATGTCATGAAATTTCCTACTCCCTTTATATACATAAACCTATCATTTATGCAGATCAAAATTCACTTTTATAAGAAAACACTCAAATTAAACATAAGGTCCAAATATAAAAGTAGGAAAATAGCACTAGACTCGAAATAGCTGAATTTGAATCCCAGTAGCAGCAATATACTTGGAAGAGTTTAGTCACAACATCAGGTATTAGCTACCTCCCATATCAAGTGGACATAAAAAAATAATTATCTATTAGCAGTGTATAGTGGATTACATGTTAATGGATATAAAAAGTTTTCAAAAATGTATCACACACATGAAGGGGATAATAGGTACTAGTAATTTTCATCTCTATCTCACAGAATGGAAACCTGGGTTTTTGACTCTGTGCTCATGAATAACAAATTAGTCTCAACCTTTTCAAGTATAGCAACTTGCTTATGACTTTATTAACATTATTCTGTGGATAATAAAACATGCTAAATGCATTTGACTGAAAACTGTCATTTCTTTAGTCTTTCAACTTGTACACTTTACTAAGTGAACTCTTGTATGGAACTGGATCTTAAGTGAAGGTAGGAGAGCTAGTGGGAAGAGTAGGGAGAAATTTATTTAACTTTTTTATAAAGTAAGGCAGAAACTTGAAATCATACTTTGTCTTCTCTTTTTTCCATATCTAAATTGTTAGTACAACCTGTTGATTTTGCCTTCAAATTTTATTTACAATATATGTAACTATTTCTATGGTTTTTTTGAAGAAGATGGTATTTCTTGTTGGGGACACATGTAAATATTTTCTACATATAGAGATTTCCTCAATACCAGTCTATTACCCATATTGCCTACAATGTGTTCTCATTAACACAATCTAATTATTTTATTTCTTTGCAAAAGTTTATTCAGGACTCCTGCATTTGTTATGATTTAGATCTAACATATACGTCAAGAGTCTCATGTACTCAGAGGCCAGGCCTCTGAGAATGTCATAGATGATAGATGATAGTGGAGCTATATTCATTGGTGTATTAATCCATTGAAAATGTTATGGTTGACTGTGCTGTTGGGTGTTGTGGCCTGGGCAAAAACGGTGGGTTACTAAGGGCATCACCTAGAAATACATACATTTTTGAGGGTCTTGCTTTGTAGTTCAGGCTGACCTTGAACTGATTATGTGGTCCAGGCTGGCCTCTAACTTGCAGCAATCCTCCTGCTTCAGCCTCCCCAGGGCTGAAATTAAAGGCACGTGCTGCCACACATGGATCTAGAAGGGTATGTTATTTTCACTGCCTCCTCCCTTCTCTATTTCCTAGCTGCCATGAATTGAGCTTTGTTCCTTCTCAATGCCCTTCTACACTACATTTCTGGCTTGGAGCCCTCTGACCATAGACTGAGTCCCCTGAAGTGTGAGTCAGATTGTCTCTCTCCTACTTTAAATTGAGGTTTCAGGTATTGTGTGCTAGAATGTGAAAGCTGCCATTTAAAACATTGCTTTCAAAGTAACTTTTAAAACCTGTAATATTTCATACACAACATTGGTATTTTGGTTCTGTCTTTATAGATTTGTCGTCTTCTGTGTTCCTATATGTTATCCTCTCTTTGTGCCCCATTGCTGGCTACTGTATTTTTTCTTCCTATCATTTTACATAATGTTTGTAGTAGTGATTATTGTCCTCAGGATTACATATGGGTACTATATTATCATTCTTGTACTGCATGGCTTGCTCATTTCTTTATCTTTAACCATCCAGACAAAAATGAGTTCGAACTTTGATTTATATTTTTAAAATGCTCTGCATATTAATCCTTATTAGTTCCTATATTGCAAATGAGAAATTATTTGCTGAACAACCAATGCTCCTTTGACTGGAGAGAGCTAAGTTTGATTTCAATATCACTGGAAAATAGCATGATCCATCCAAATAGGAAGGAGTCACTCAGTGAGTGCTGATTGAAGGACTCACTCTAGTTTACATTAATAATACATTTATCAGTCCCCACTTTGTGTTTCTGTCATTTCTGTATCATGTACCTAGCATTAGATAAAAGTAATTTCCTTACAGTTTCAACTTAATAAGATTGTATGCTTTAGAATATTTTCCATAGATCAATTTTCCAACTTGCTGTTTTAGAAATTCAATTTTCAGCTTGGATCTGCTGTTTAATTTACCACCTTCACTAATCATTACCAACTTTTTTTTCTCTTATAATTTTACTTTAGCTCTTGAAATATAGCTAAGAGTGACTTCTTCCAGTAAGTCCTCTACAGGTACATTTAAATGGCATTAACAAGAACCTGATAGCCTGCCACGCCCCCTGTGGCTGAAGGGTTCATGGAGTGAGAAATTAAGACAGACAAAGAGATATAAAAGGGTATAGGTGGAGCCAGGTGGGGCTCTAACTCCTGATGAGACAAAAAGACCACCAAGCAATTAGCCCCAGTTTCTTATACTGGTAGAGATAGGGGAAGTGCAGGGGGAGGTAAAAGGGGCTGGTCTGTAATGGGAGCTAAGGTCTGAAGGATAGCATGCTTGTTTTTCTGGCAAATGGGCAGGGAGGAAGACAATGCTCTTCTTGGCCAGGTCTTGCTCCGCCAGGCCCTCTTGTCGCCTGTTCTCCTCCTGCGGGTCCCTGCCTCATCCGAGGGAGGAGGTGAGTTAGGCCCGGCCACGGTGTTCTGTAATACAGTGCTCCAGCAATAGCCTGGAAGTCAGTGTTAAAAGCTTTTTTTAAGAGTTATGTTAAAAATATGCATATACCAAAAACAAAAACAAAAAACCAAAAAGAATCAAGTCCTGTGAAAAATATGCATATAAAAATATTGTAAAACTGGTTGAATATATTGGAAAAAGTAATGTAACTACTAGAACTACATCATTTCTCTTTAGAATTGAGAGGAAAATTCGAATTTTAGTTGTTATTCATTCTTTAGATTGGCTTGATATTTTTAGTTTTTATCCCAATTTATTAATTTTAATTAAGTTCTCTGCCCAACTGGATATTCCAACAAATTGGTAATTTCTGTGAAATGTTAAATTAAAAATTATTTTCTTTTAGAAAAAATAATGATATGTTTCAGAAATATGACATTATATTATATTGTATTGTTCCTTAATGATTTGGAAGACAGAGTTTAAAATATAAATGGCTTTCTAAATTAGTCATTTATTTTCCATTGTCTGAGGTGTTAGTCAAGATACAGTCAATTTCTTGACCTCAATCTTACCATTAGCATAAGAGTTGTATTAGGTACTTAAATAATTAAGCAATAGATTTATTTAAAATTATAACTATTTAAAATGAAATACAGTATGTTAGTTTTGAAATAAATGTCTTTGGTTTTAGAATCACACTAAAATTCATTAGTCAAATATTTTTTACCTTGAATGTGTGGAATTTTTCCAGAGCTTTAGCAAAAAATGAGCCTTTTTTACTTGAATAAGAAATTGATTTCTTTCTAGTAACAAATGGAATTTGAAACTTGTAATGTGTGAGTTCAATTTCAAACTCCAAATCTATGATATTTGAGTAGGTTCTACATTTGCCAAATTGCATTCAGTCATCCCTAAAGCTATTAGTTCCAAGTCTTGCTGATAAAAAGATCAATGAAACACCGAGAAGAAATCAATATAAAATTGAGCTTCTTACTGCATCTTCATTAAGGGATACAGAATATAATTTAATTCTGAAGCACATATTTTAAAATGAAAATCTGTAAACGCTGCTAAAATTGAGCATTAACTGATTCTAACTATTGAAAATTGGTCATATTAACTTGACCAGTTTTTCAATGATGGTAAACACACACACACACTCACACACACATGCACGCACATATGCAGCTGTACAAATAACAACAGTTAACAATAATAAAATGTACATCAAAGGGCTCCCCATCTCAATTATGATATACCGTGTATACAACATTGTAATAAACAATATTATATTGAAGCACCCTTATCCCAGTGTCTCTTTCATCATAATTGAACCTCCTTTTCCAACAAATTATATATTATGTGTATTTTTCTTTTAATCATTCTACTTTTTGGTAATTTTTCACTTATTATCTTTTCTGTCACATAGATTGTTAGGTATTACTTGGTTGATTAATACATACTGTATATATCCTTCTATTATTTATCATTTTCAGATTTATTAATCTGTATAACTGTACTTCAATTTTTAGTTCTGAATTTTAATCAACTCTATCAATATAGCACAAATTACTTTTCATACTAGTCTTGATGGATATTTGAATGTTTTTAGTTTCTTAGATATATAAACAATAGGACTATGAGCATTGATTGCATGTCCAAGAATACATACACTCTTAAATAATATGTTTAATACTAAACATTAACATCTATCCTTGCAACAAAGGAAAATATTTTCATCCTCACCACTTTAGTTTCACATTATACTGGAATTTTTATTCTGTGCAATAGGACAGGTAAAGAGAAATTATGTACAGATTGGAAAGAAAGAACTAAAAGTATCTTTATATACTCAAAAAGCTACTGAAATAAATACTAAATTCATGAGACACAAGATCAAAATACAAAAGTTACTTATTTACTTGATTTTGTTTTTAAATTCTAGACATGAACACTAAAAAAGGGAGGGATTTTTTAAATAAAAAACTACCACTTATAATGTCAGCAAAATATAATATCTTTAGTTTTTTTCTACAATATATGCATAAATCTGTTCACTAAAACCTAAAAATTTTGATGACAAAAAATAAGATAGACTTGAATAAATTAAGAAATCAACTCTGTCAATTCTTTGAGTTACTAAATGTATTTGGAAAATTGGTTCTCAATAGCTCTTTGCCTAAATTCCACAGCATTCCTCCAAAAGCTAAAAACATTTTGAAGACATAAATAAGAGAATTTTCAAGTTCACAAGAAATGTAAAGCATCTTGATTAGCTACAGGACATGTTTGGAAGAACAGAAAATCTGATTCCAAGACTTAGTCTGAAAACATATTCATGATGACAATAAGTTATGGGGAGGATGATACATTACAAAAAGAAGGACAATGGCAAGGAGATGGACACACACACACACAGCAGCACATACACATACACACATATTTCCTTAAATATGACAAAGTGATTAATCAGAAAATAAGTTGCCTTTAAAGTTTTTTAAATTTTTATTTTTTATTAGTATATTTTTCCAGAATACCCTTTTAAAATGTGGTTAAACAACTACTCATGTATTTTTTTTAACTAACCTCAAACCTCTTTTTACTCCATGTACAAAATTAGCTTTATTTAAATTGACATATAAAAATAAATCTGTCATTGACTTGAAAGATAAATCTATTTAAAAGATTAGAAACACATTAGCAGATGAATATCTTACGATCTTGAAATGATCAATGCAGTAGTAAACAACATGCAAGCAGTACGACTCATAAAATTTTTAACAAATGGAACTGAGCTTTAAAAAATTGAAAAATTTTTTGACTGCATTAAGAAAACAAAATAAACACTCGCAACCTGGAAGAATGTATTTGAAAAAAATGTATCTGAAAAGAAATAGTGCCTATGACATGTAAATGAATCTCAAAAACTTAATAATAAGAAAAAAATAAAATGTGCAATGTATTTGAATAAGCATTCTACAAAAATGAGCAATTAAAATGTGATACTTTCATGTTTATCAGAAAAAAGGAAACAGCAATAAAACAAAGTCAAAATATCAACACTAACATCAAATGCTCACAAAATCATGTACTGATTAGAAACTTCATTCATTGTTGGTGGAAATGTGAAATACTAACATACTTTGGAAAAGTGTGTTATTTTTGTTTTATTTTAAACACACATCTGCCATATGACCCGGCAATTGTATCCTCTGGTGTTTACCAAAGAAAATATTTAATTCACAAAGATGCCTACACAGATGTTTGCAATAGTTTTAGTCATAATAACCAGAAACCTTTAGTATTCATCCAAATGCCAATGTAGAAATAGATTGATGTATATCCATTTGATGACAATAATGTGAAGAAACAAAGAAGAAATGCTCCTGATGTATCAACATGGTTGTACTCAATAATAGCTGAGTTCATGAATAACAGAATGAATGAATCCAGGCCAAAAGCTACAAATTGCATTGGAATTCATATACCTTGCAGTGCAATATATAGGATTTTTAGCAATTGCTTATCTTATCAGTAGTGACAGAAAATAAACTGGCTTGGGGAAAATATGAAGTAATTCATATACTTTTTGATGAAGGGCATGTTCCTCTTTGGTGTAAACACCAAAACTAATCAAATTGAGCAATTATGAGTACATTTAGGTTTATGTAAATTAAACTTCAAGTTTAATATACTTATGTAATATTCTGTGTCTGCTGGGCTACTGCTCTTTAAGTTTCTTGATTCTGTGAATGTGTGCACACATATTCTAAAATTCATAATTGCTTTCCTAGGAGGTTTGTCTGAGAGATTTCTGGTCCAGATGTTACCATAATGTATCAACATGCGATTTCATAGAAAGCAAGATTTTAGATTATAAGAATGTTAATTCGTTAGATTTTTATAATACATGAACATGTTCCACATGTTCAATTAGCTTACCAGAAAAAATCATTGCTGCCTCACAGTTTTGCAATTTGGTTCTGTTCGGCTCCAGGTTATGAATCAGGTTCAGTTCTACACCACATTCCTTAGTTTTAGCATATTTAGATAGAAAGTAGTTTCACTCTCTCAGCCAGGCAGTTTTGGTGGTGATTAGGAACTTTACAGTTGCCACGCCTCTGTTCATTTCCCATGATCCCATTGAATAAGTACAGTCTGAAGGACAGGTCAATGCAACGGTCAATGACAATTTCACTGTCCACTGTCACTGTACAGTGGATGGGATTGGAAAATGAATGTCTGTAATCAAAAACATATTACAAAGGTAATGTACGTCATAAGCAATTTTCAGGTACGTGATTTACTATGTGTTTAGAATCAGCGTATAAGATAATCAATTTTCCTACCCCTATGTCCTCAAGAGTTCTACCTATTCTCTCTTCCATCAGTTTTAGTGTTCTGTTTTAATATTTATATCTTTAATACATTTTGATTTTAGTTTAGTCCTTGGTGAGAGACACGGGTCTAGTTTTAATCTTTTGCATGTAGAAAGCCAGTTTTTCCAGCACCACTTATTAAAGAGACTATTCTTCCAGTGATTGTGTTTGGCCTCTTCCACTGCCCAGAGTGCTGGAATTACAGGCATGTGCCACCAGGCCCAGCTGGATCACTGCCTTTTTCCTCTACAGATGTTTCCTTCTTAAATATCATTTTGTTTGGATATGCCAATGATCACAGTATATAATCAGAGCACACGGCACACCTATAATCCCACCACTTGGGAGGCTGAGGCGAGAGGATCACTGCAATTTTGAGGCCAGCCTGGGCTGTACAGTGACATAAACACCAGCCTAAACAACACAGTGAGACCCTGTCACAAGAAAACAAACAAACAAACAAAACTAAAATGAAAAGATTAGAGCATCTGGTTTAAAAATACAATTTAAAAATAGGAAGGATTATTAGCACTTGAGTATAGTGGAAATTATTAGGCAAAATAGATTCACACAGTTTGTTTAAACTTAAAAATGAAGGTTTCGCCCCTTTTTATGTCAGTGATTATATGTATTTTTTGGGTTTTTTTGCTGTTGTATTTAATTCTTTTATTGGTACATTGTAGGTATACAACACAATTACATTTCTCATTGGGAATTGTACCTTTATACAATGCATCTTGGTTCTTATTTTTTC
>NW_004624745.1:7336657-7364899 GCF_000247695.1 Heterocephalus glaber | reverse complement strand
ATAAAAGAATTTAATAAAATAAAAGATGTTTTGAAATACACTAATAATAAAATGCAAGTAAAAAATTCTTATAGATCAATAGTAATATTCAAAAATATATTTATCATGATATCTCATTATCTAAACTAAAAACCTTCACAGCAGAATATTATTATTCTAACCCTCAGAGTCTAAAAGATTTGTCAAAAAATGACAGATGTGGTGTTGAAAATTTTAGACCAATAATGCCATTCAAGAGACTTGGTTTCATTCAAGATTACCTACATTTTGAAGAAGAAAGACCTGCCAAAAAAAAAAATCTTTTAATTTGGCTGCTATTCACTTTTGTTTTGAAAGCTTTGTTTCAAGCTGTCAAACAATTTATACACCATCCAAATACATGAAATTTGACAAACAATTTGCATCATTGCATGTAAACTTTCTAAATATGGTATAAAAATATATGAACTGGTAGTTGGGAAGACATTTTACACCTTTAATTTAGAAATTTATCATGGAACTCAGCCACTGGGTCTTTATTTGTACAGTAATAAAATATATGATTTTGTGACCAGACTTATTGTACCTATTTCATAACATAACCCAAATACCACATTTGACAATTGGTTTACTAATTATTCATTGATATTACATTTGTTAAAAGAGAATCAGCTGGCCAGCTCAGGAACTATTTATAAGAACAAAGCTGCCATTCCTGAAAAAATATTGCAAGTTCATAATAGAGAAATGTATTGTACAATCTTTAGATTTCAGAAAGACAATATTGGCCTCCTAGATGGAGAAGAGAAGCAAAGTAGCATTGATGCTGTCAATATTACACCTTGATGGTAAGATTGATAGTGAGTCTGGAAATGGTGGCACATGCCTGCAATCCCAGCACTCAGGTAGCTGAGGCAGGAGGATTCTGTGAATTCAAGGTCAGCTTGTGCTACATAGTTCAAGGCTAGCCTGGACTACATAATGAACCCTGACTCAAAACAAACAAATAAACAAGCAAGCCAAGATTGATATTGAATCTTCAACAGAAAAGAAGCCAGAAATTGTCACATTTTACAACAAAATGAAAGGCAGAATAGATATTGTTGATGAGTTATGTGGAAACTATGATGTCACTAAAAACACAAAACACTGGCCAATGGTTCTGTTTTACTAGATCCTAAAAATGTCAGGCACAAATACTTTCATAGTTTACAAAGAAAATAACAACCACAAAATATGGAGAAATTTTCTTAGAAGATTGGGACTGGAATTGATAAATGATCAATTACAACAGAGGAAGAACAGTTTGTATTTGCCCAAAGAACTCCTCAAAGGAATGTTGAAGTAGATTTATGAACCGACAGGTGAAAAATCACAAGAACTTCTTAAGAGTACAGGAAAACCAGTAAGATGTCAAGTATATCCTACCAAAGAAGACAAGGAAACAAAACACATGTGCTATCAGTGTAAAGATACTTGTGTATGGAGCATGCTGTTCTCATGTGAGAAAACTGTGTTAGGTGTGATACTTGAAGTAAAGATTTTTTTGTGGTAGAGTTTTATTTGTATTTTCATTATAGTTCACAATGGAATTTATTTCTGGTGTTATTTTTTTAGATTTAGTAAGCAGACAGCTGATGTAGAAAATGTTGATGTTTATTTTAAGTACTCAGGATATATTTAATATTTTATTTTTTGATATTTCTTTTTGATGCTAAGTGCACACTGTATAATATAATAGGAAGCTCCTGACAAAAGAGGAAGACAAGAGAGGTGACAAGTATGGCCTAGCAAACAGGAAAGGGAAGCTAAGCACATGTTTAGTCACTGTGAGATTTGTGTATGGAACACACTGTTGTCATGTGTTAGGACTGTCTTAGATATATATAATTGAAGCAAAGATTATTTCTGTGGTAGCCTTTTGTATTTTCATTGTAGTTCATGTAGGAATGAATTTCTTTTGCTATTTTTTAGATCTTGTAAGCCAGCAAACAGTTAATGATGAAAAGGTTGATGTTTGTTCTAAAAACTCATCACATATTAAAAATTTAATATTTTATTTTATTGATAGTTTATTAACTACACATTTTAATACAATAAAACTCATAAAATTAAAATTAATAATCGATAGACATAAAAGTGGGCATTATATACCCACCATAATGTGCCTTTCAAAAAAAAGTAGTTCAGTTTGAAGCTTCCTGGGGAGATGAAACAATATCTAGGGGAGAATCCTGGGGAAATTATTTGTAATACGCTATGAGAAAATTTAAATCATGACAGTTAAAGATGACTTATGGTAAAGAGAAAACCTATTCTACTGCATTTTTTGTGCTGATGCAAAGTGTAGAGATTGGTCTATTCCAAAATAATAGGAGGGTATTTAAAGAATAAACCTAATGAGAAAGAGATACTGATATTCTTTTTAAGCCTGCATAATGAGATAAAATGTTAAAAACCAGTTGTGTAAGAATAAAATCATATTTTTTTTATTGTAGAAAACATTTCAGAATTTCACTAGTTTTAACCATAGGAATCATTAGCATGATATAAAATATAAGGATTCATATTTGGATGCAACAGGAATCAATTCTGTGTTATTCACAAGGGAAATAAACTTGTCAATATAGTATTAAGTGTCTCGCTTTTAGTGATTTAGTTCTGAGAATCAGACAAAGAGAATGTAGACCTGGGAACTGTAGCCAAAAATTCAGTGCCAAAAATTCAGTGCAAAAAATTCAGTTACCTACTGCTAACACTGAATGATAAACATTCAAATTGCTTTTCTAATAGAGCTGCTTCTGGCCACTATTCATCAAGAAATCCAGCATTTTGTGGCAAACACAGATGGTGTGTGTGATTCTTTACTTCTCCAATTTATTTAAGCCATTGACTAGTCTTTCAAAAATCTAGACAGATATATCTGGCTAATGACACCTAGGTTAGGTACAGGCATTCTGGCACCAAGGAAGCCTGGTAAAGATGGTAGATGGTGTACTGACTCTTCATCCTCTAAAATCTTGTAAATTGGCAATAATACCAACAGAAGACAAAGTATCAGAAATTTCAGGGACAAAATGAACAAATGTGCTGCAGTCTATCTGTTTGACCATTCACTGCCACATAAATTCTTTGTACAAGGAGATATATGTTACTCTCATTTAAATAAAAAAAAACTTTCTTATTTCAAACAGTGTACAACTAAAATTCTCAGCACTATCTTTAGGGACTATCTGTGATTCTAGAGAAATAGAGAGACATTCATTCTAATTTTAATATCCTTTAATCAATGACTTAGAGAAAGCCTTTACCAAGACTTCTGGTATAACATATTGAATGAAAAACATGGGGAAAAGACAAAATGAATTATAAAAATATATGTGCAATAAATTGGTTAATGAGACAGCACACAAAAAATACATTAAGAATGTGGAGATATTACTTATGTGTCTTGTTATAAGACAAGGAAAGTTGTAGAAGTAGTATTTCTTTCATCTTCAGAATGACTACTTATTCTAGGTTTCTCGGGATAATCAGTCATTGTTCTCATTTATCATGCTGGTCTCCTTCTGACAAAAGATTTATTCCAAATTTTAAAATATTTTCATTATTATATTACTTAAATTAAATTGATATCAAAATCACTTCATTAATCAGCTTAAAGTGCATATTTTAGAACATTAAAAACAATTCTAATTTATTGACATTCAATTGCATCCATACTCTGTTATGGTTTTGTTTTGTCTTTTTAAATTTCTATTTTTTATGTGAATATGTTTGGAGTAGTGATTACACTCATCATGGAGAATTGGTGCATGTACATAACTCATCTTAATTATTTTTACATACCCTTCCCTTCACCTCCCTCCCACTTTCTCTATTTTCCTTCCCCCTGTTTGCCTCCCTCCCATCTTCCATCTAGTGGTACCTTTCTCATTTGCAAAAGATCCATTTCTGTTTTCTATTATCCATTTTTCATTTTACTCTTTAATTTATTTATACATTGGGTTTCTCATGTAAGATAAACCATATGATATTTAAGCTTCTGTATCTGATTTCTTTCACTTACTGTTATGGTGGGTCCATTTTCCTACAAATGACTTAAATTTTCCTTCTTTAAAGCAGAGTAGTGCTCCATTGTGTATGGGTCCTACATTTCATCTGTTGATGGGCATATAAGATGGTTTCAAGATTCATATATTATGAGTTGTGTTGCTGTACAAATGGGTATGCATTTATCAGTGTAATACGATGTCTTTCATTATTTGGGTAAGATACTTAGAAGGGGATTGTGGTGGTAAAAGAGAATTCCTATTTTTAGTTTTATGAGGAATCTCTATATTGATTTTTATAGTGCTCTGCTATTTACATCCCCTGCAACAGTGTAAAAGTGTTCCTTTTTCTCCTCAGTCTTCTCAGCATTTGTTATTTTTGATTTCCTGATGATGGCCATTCTTTCTGGAGCAAGATGGAATCTTGGTGTTTTGTTCATTTGCATTTCTCTAGTGGACAGAAATATCAAACATTTCTTCATGTATTTATTTCACATTAGTCATCTTTTTTTCAGAGAAAAGTCTGTTAACTTCAGTTTCTCATTGTTGACTGGGTCTTTTATTTTGCGGGGTCTAATTTTTTGTGATCTTTATATATTCTAGATACTACTTATTATATAAGAAATCTTCATCAAAAAACTTACACAGTTTTATTTTATTCATTTCATTTTATTGATTGATTCATTGATTGATTGATTACTGTGCATTGAATTCAAGTCCTACACACTGTGCTTCATCTCCACCCATTTCTGAGTCAAGGTCTTGCTGACTTGCCAAGGCTGGGCTCAAAATTGGGATCCTCTGTCTCAGCCTTCCAGAATGCTGGGATTACAGGCATATGTCATGACACTAGGCTAAAATTTCTCTGATTTTAGATATGCTTCAGAATATGAAAGTTACTCTGCGTATCAGCCTAAGATCCTATAATATTATAGAGCTTTTTCTGGACAAATCTCTCCATATTGATCATCATTTAAAAACATAATTGAGAACTCTGTAATCAAATAAGGAAATGTCAAATATCAGAACAAAGTTTGTTTAATTTGGCTCACTAGGCAGGGGAGTCTTTCCATCGTGCACTGGCTCCAAAGCAGAAATATCTCGACAGAAAATCTTGGCAGAGCAAAGCTGTTTAGTTCATAGCAGGAAAGAAGCAATATGAGGAAATAGTGCCAGAGAGAAAGGGGTTAGGGATCATACATAGATTCTAAGGCCTTTCCTCCATGGCGCATCCAGATACTGTCAACGTGTACTCTACCAGTCACTTAAAGAATCCCAAAGCCAATCAAGCTGGCACTCCGCTCTAACCACCACATTCTGTCCTTTTTCAACATTCTAACCAAACATATCTCCTTAAACTATAATTGATTGCAAAATAATGACAATATCATGTCCATAATTCTGCCTAGCAGAATACAACTATGTTGCCTACAAAACTGAAATATGACAATCCCTTCCCCCAGATCTCAACAATTCCAACATTTTTCAAAAGCTTAATTCAAAATTTCTTTTGAGATTTGAGGGAAACTCTCAGCTGTGAAAAACTGAAAAAATATAATAAAAATTTCCAAGGTACAAAACTACAAGATAAACTTTTCCCTTCCAAAAGAGAGGAATAGGAGGCTAGAAAAGAATCAGAATAAAACAAGACCCAAACCCAGTAGACTAAATATTGAATCCTGTACCTCCATATTGGGCATCTGTGGAACATATGAATTCTAGAAGACTTGGCCAGCCCCACTTTTAGGGCCTTGCTGAATGCAGCCCACATGACCTCTCTCTTGGGCTAAATCCACTTACAATCTACAGCTATTCTGAGCACGTTTTCCATAATCCTGGAACCTCCAACTTCCTTGGGTATCCACTGCAACTTTTACTTCATTCCCAGTTTTATGCAGCCATCTCTCAAGGCATATTGCCTGGCCTCCCAGGCTTTCCTTTGAAATCTGGTTGGAAACCTTTCAGACTCCACAATTATTGTGTTTGGCATGCTGTCATGAATGACATCAAGATATGACAAGAGCACAGGAAGTGGCCAGGCTCTGCTGGACCATTATCATAGTGGATTCTAAGTGCCTGATTGACCAAGCACTGTGAAATCAAACTGGGGAAACCAGTTCCCTAGATAATCCACAAGCATGGGGCTCACAGGCTCTATTCTCAAGGGGAAAGTTTACAATTTTGTGCATTTTAGTCTGTGATGGGTTGGGTCTTGCCACTTCCTCAAATGCTCTCAAGACATTTCCTTCTTGTTCCTGTACAAAGTGCTTGGTTTCTTTCTAATGGCACTAATCTCTAGCAACCACACCTTTGGCCTGAAATTTATGTTTGATTTAATTAACTTTAATTCCTTTTGGGCCAAACTTAGGTTTCCAGATTTTTCTGCTTTGCCATTTATCTTCCTATAGATCTGGAAGAGATTTATAGGAAGTAGTACCCATGCCACAGCCTGGGTTGCTGCGACAAATCCTCTACCAAATCTATTCATATGTAATCTCAGTTAATCATAGTTTAATCTCAGTTTCCTTCAAAGGACATAGGCAAAGTGTAGAAAAAATGGCTACCAGCAGATAGCACACATGACCTCTAGTCCAAGTGCCAATGGAAGTATCTTTCCCAACTGAAACTTTCTGAGCTTGATGTTTACTATTTGCATTCCTGTTAGCATTCTGGTCTGCTGTGCACCAAACAAAAGTACTCATCAGGCTTTTTTTTTTTTTTTCACAGCATACAAAGGCCCATCTTCAAACTTTCCCAAACTCCTTACACAATGGCCCCAATTCCCAATTCTCTACTACTAAGTTTGATGACATATTCAGAGTTCCAATTTCTGAGACACATTAACAGACACCCACAACTTGAAGAGAAGTTTAATTTTGCTCATAGTGTGGGGTTTCAATCATGGTTGGCAGGGTTCATGGCAGAAGCAACATGGAAGAATTACTTGGTGAAGTAAAGCTGCTCATTTCATGACATATAAGAAGCAGAGAAGAGGAAAAGTGCCGAAGAGGAAAGGTCCAGGGTGCAGACAAAGACCTCCATAAAGGCATGCAAAAATTATTCCTTAAATTAGCATAGGAACAAGCTCTGAGTAAATTACAAAATGAAAGTTTACACTGTTTAAATGATTTATTTTGAAATTCTATAGTTGACTTTGTCTTCTTGTCATAGGATTTTGTGAAAGAGCTTTTATAGGCTCACTAAAATAAAAAAATCCAAGTAAAAAATATTTTGAAAATGTAATTTGAATTATTTCTGCCTTCTCATCACAGTCCTAAACTTGTGTCACTTTGAATGATAAATTATCTCACTGTCCTTTCCATGACTCAGGTTTCATTTATGTTGCCTTCACTGAGGTCCTCATTTGCAGTATGGTTTTACTCCAATTTAGAAGAAATAACAATTTTGAGAACAAAGCAGTGAGAATTTTGATGAGCATTCACTTGCATCACAGAATCATAACTCTAGTTTGACCTTGCAAATAGTTCTGCCAACTGACATTTGTGAAGTCACTTAAGATTGTTAAAAACAAGGAGGGATAGCTTCCTTAGACCAAGGAGACAGGCTGCTTCAATTGGCAAGGAAAGCTGGCTGTGGGCAGTCAGTTCAATGTTTGTGAATTTTCCAGTTTTTTCTGCAAACACATTCTGTTTCCCTCTTTCAGCTGAATTGACAGCCTACATTACACACGAGACTTAAGAAAGCTGTGAATTCAGCTAATGCTGAAATCTGTCATTCTAAAAGATGTGTCTTTACTTTTCAATCTTTTCAGCCTTGGAGTATGGGAGTGCACTCATCAAATTTTCTTGTTTTCAACTCAGAAGTTAAACACACATTTAAACACAAATATATGTAACATTAGAAGCAAATACCACACCCCGGGATACTTGAATTCTCAACCACTTTGAACTTATCAGGATTCCCTAGAAAATGGATCCTGAAAGAAAGTTCATGTGTTAAAACATCAAACATTCCCAGGACAGGAGTGAAACAAGTAAGGAAGTAAAATACGGCTGGGACTGTTGCGTTCTTAGTGAAGATTTACAGCAAGTGTAACTACTTGTTCTTCCTGGGACATCTGAACTACTGTATTTTACAGCAATCAATCTCTGGTGAATAAGGAAGAATCCCCCTTCTAACTCTCAGCCTCACTTAGAGTATTTCACCTAACTGCAGTTTAAGCCACATCATGTAGCCTCTCCAGAGCCATTTAGAATCCAGAACAGCAAACAGATTCATTGTCAGTCAATGCCATTTCGGAGGTAAAAACCTGTGACAGCAATAGAAATAATAAATTGGCTCAATCATCATAAAGATGATACAAACTATGATAAGGCTGTTCTGTCCAAAAAACAAGTAAGGGAAAAAGATATGTGGTGCAAAACAGAGATTGATTACTTTTTTCCCCCAGTTTTAATGGTGGTAGCCACCAAGTGTGTCCCAAGAATGTCCTTATTGACCCTTGCACTTTAAAAACTGTAACAACTAAGCTTAATTCTCATCTTGACTAGATTAAGAGATTTCTCACAAGATAATTGGAACAAGAGATCAATATTGTCACCATTAATTCACTGATGTTCTTACCTGAATGTGCTATTATTAAGAGGTTTGGCATAGATGGAGGTAGGTAACTCAGAAAGAGACATGATTTTGGAGTCTATATCTCTCTTTGATGCTCTTCCCATGTGCTATACTTCCACCATGAAGTGAGGTGCTTTCATCCACTGTGCTCTTTTGACACATGTTTCTTTTTTTCCCCTTGGAAACTGCTGACCATGATAAAAACTTCTGAAAATGTGAGCAAAAATAAACCTCTCCTCCATTAGGATATCAGATATTTGTCACAGCAAATGAGAAATTTCACCAATACAGAAAATTAATCACAAGTGTGGAATTGTCATAGTGACTGTATTTGATCATTTAGTTCAGAATCTTTTGAAAGTTTTTTGTGGAAGGAGTTTGGAATAGGGCTGGAGAAAACTTAGAAGGCTATAAGCAGAGTTTGAGGAGTGATTCTGGTCATCTTTCATAAGACCAGAATGCTCATAGGAATGCAGACAATAAAGATCAGGCTCAGAAAGTTTTAGATCAGCAAAAGCATATATTGCAAATTGAATTAGAGACCATGTCTATTACATTCTGGCAAAAAATTGTCTTCATTTTGCCCATGTCTTGAGACTCTGAGATGTTGAGCTTGTATGATACATACATACTAATTGATTGGGCCTAGGAAATTTTAAAACAACCCAAAGTTCAGGTTTTGGCATAGGTACTGGTGACTGATTTTAGCCAGATTTATAGTAAAAATATTGGAGCATATTGCAGAGCTAGAAAGTGCTAAATATTTACACTCTGATCAGAAAAGAAGCACATGTAAAGTTGGGGCCAAAGTAAATCTGATTGCTGAAGAGATTAGCAATATTGAAAAGAAAAGAAAAGGATAGAAAAGAAAAAAAGAAAAGAAAAGAAAGAAGTTCTTTAAGCCCTTTCAATTAGAAAGATACCTTGAAGGCATTTCAGAATTCAGCAAGGATCAAGGATTCAAATTCATTCACCAGGATTCACTTTACTCTCCTCAACTATCCAGTAACTAAAAGGTTGTTGCTTCCATGTTCCAAAGGAACCTAGCTGCAGCAGACTTTTATATCATCTTTATGATGTTGGTTTCAGAGCCAAGCAAAAGGTAGCAGCTGTGGTGTCAGAAGGTGATTTTAAAGTAAGACCTAGTAGGTCAGACAGAGAGCCTCTGAGAGGTGGCTTTCTGAATATGCAGAAATGAAGCCAAAGATGCAATAGAGACCCCAAGAAGTTGAAGATTCCAGGCACATGGAATGTCTTTTGAGGAAAGCTGTCGGCCCTGAGCACAGTTTGCCTGAAAAGAGGCCATGTGGGTTATAACCAGCAAGACGATAGAAACAGGACTAACCAAGTCAGTCATATAACCACTCCAGACTTCCTAATAACTCTTCAAGTCACTCTTGTCTACAATTAGTCTGGTCAAGAAATAAAGTCGAGAAATTTTCAAAATATATTTTTAAAGAATCACAAAATCCTGATGTGATAGCTATTAATTTTCCACAAGTAGATGTTTTTAAAGTAGTTGTAAGTTTCTTATAAAATATAAATTTCAGAATGAATTCATTGTGAATGCTTACTATGGGTTGTATATAGAAATTTTATTAAGTAAAGACATAAGAATAAAGGAAAATAAATGACCAAATGGAAAAGTTTTTTTAAAGAGTAGCATTACGAATATGCATTTCATTGACTAATTCAAATACTGAGTAGCTAATACTTTTGAGCTTCATTTAAAATGAGCCATGTGGATTTGAAAGTAAATGACAATCTTTCTTTATTAATCTTCTTTTTCATGGCAGTTTTTGTACTTTGCATTTAAAGCCTATTCATATTCTTTGATGAGAAATGCAGACTACAGCAATGTGTCTAATGTGTTGACTAAAAATAACTCTCTAATATATTTTAGACAGCTAAAATGGCTAGACTGTATTATCTTTTGAAAGATCAGAACAAAGACCCTTTCAGCTCAAGAAGAATAGATGAAAAATTGCTCTAATTTGTTAATTTTAATCTTCATGTGGAATATAAGTTGTCTACATATTATAAGTGGCCAATTTTTTAGTGATTAGTTTTTTATTTGAGGCATTTTACACAACCACCTGGCTTGTCCCTGATCATATTTACTTTTCATCATTTGCTTAAATTAGGTCATGCAAAAGAAATTGCTGAAGTTTAAACATAAATAACTCTGAGCTCAGAATATGTCGTTAAAACCTGCTTGTCTTACTTATATTTATGAAAACAACTTTACTTCGTTATGCAATATAGAATAATAAATCCTTCCCAATTACTTACCTTCCTTATCTAAATATTCACCTTTTTATTTAGTATGATAAATAGCTCTCCCTGTTGCAACCTCTTTATTTTTCCCTCCAACCTATTTCCAATCTTTTATTATTTTTCCCTTGGATTAAAGGCATGTGTTTAACCAACTTCAAGACTCCCTGTTGGGCATTTTCCTTTATTTTTGCTACCTACAATACTTTTCTAAAATACCAATCTAGGTATCTGTGTCTTTGTCAAAGGCAGATAATTACTGTCAGTGTTTATATTAATTTACTCAGTGTGGTGGTTAATTGTATGTATTAGCTTGGCTGACCATGTTTCTCAGATATGTGGACAAACATTCTTCTTGATATTTTTTCTGGAAAGTATTTTGGATTGATTAACATTTAAATCAATAGCATTTGACTAAAGCAGATTACCTTCCATAATGTGGGTTGGCCTCACCTGATTAAGTTGAAGACCTGAAACAAAAATTTGACCACTTGTGAATAGGAGAGCTACAGTGATTACTCTGGATTTGAACTGGATGCAGCATCAGGTGTTCTCTGGGTCTCTAGCCAGCTGGAACACACTGGGGAATTTGGACTTGTCAGTCTCTGTAATCATGTGAGCCAATTTCTTATCAGTTCTGCTTCTCTGAAGAACACTAAATAGGCTCCTGCTTTCCTTTCTAATCTTGCTTGAAGCCTTGACACCATGTGCAATACTCATTCTCACCACATTACTTTAAAGGCACATATTTAGAAATTACAAGTGAGCAGCATCTTCCTAAATATTGAGTGTCTACGTATATTCGTTAGTTGGCTGTTTGGATAGTCAGCATTGGTCCAGTCATTTAAGATAAAAAGTATTACTTTCAAGAGCTTTTTAGTCATTGCTTTTAAGTTGAGATTCTCTCTTTCCCATTCTTTCCCTTTCTCTCTCTCTTTCTTCTTTTGCCCAATAGAAGTTAGAATGTAAAAGTTGAAAAAGGCAACAAGAAATGAAAGTGAAATTGAGGCAATCTTCAAGGGAAAATAGTAAATTTACCCAATTTATTTATAATAAAGTGAAAATTTCTAATTCCTAATTTTCAACTCCTTTTGTTTTCAACAGGTCCAACCATATAGCATGTAGTATTTCTTGGAAAATGTTCTAGCTCTACATATCAGACATACCAGATAAAGATTTGCTACCTGAGTATAAGGTGCTTGGAGTCTGGAAGGGAAAATAAAATAGTATTCAAAGAGTTATGATATATGATAATGAGTTCATTCAAACAGGTTTCATAGATTTACTGAAATAAGGATTTGTCTTTTCTTTCTTTTTATATCCTTTTTTTTCCCAGTGGGTGTGCTGGATAAAAGTGTATCAAAGGAACAACTCCAAGAAGCTGAGATAACACAAAGTCAGTTTGCTTTTGCTAGCCAAAATGCCAACATGAAGATACAAATGGTGTGTATTAAACTGAAATACTTTAAATTCTGAAAACTTGGGGGATAGTCTGAATCATATATTTATGTATTATTTTAATGACATTTTATAGCTATTTCATGTAATGATATTTTAGTATTCACTAAGGCAGTAGGTGTTAAATGAGCTTGCTGTATTTACCTGACTGAAACATTCTCTTCCGCTATCTTGCAATGGAGAAGAGTATAGGATGGGATCAAGAATGGCAATAGGGACAACACAGCCCCATTTTTGATTCATGAATAATGCCCAGTCTTCTGTGATCAACTTTAACAGAAAAATCTGACATGTATTTCTAGATTCATCCCTTAGAAAAATAGATTTATTTTAGATAATTCTTCTCAAATTGTGATGATTAATTGTAACACTCAATGAATTAAGATTAATATATTTATGATTAAAACTCAACCATGTAAATTTGTGCTTCTTAATATAATACTTACCTTTTAGCATCCAACTAGATAAAGTGACTCCATACAAAAAGTTCACTGCTTAACTGAATTCTAATTTGCATCAGTCATACTGATTTAACTCTTTGTCTAGATAAGTAAATGATTATTTTTTAGAATCATATATGCAACTCTACAAAATTATTATGAAAATTAACAAGTTAACTTGCTGGCATAAATCAGCCATAAAAATACTAAATGTCTTTGATTTGCTTTCCTGGACTATTTTTTTTCCTGGACTTTTTGTTTCCTGATGAACGCTAGTAAGAAGCATATTAGTAGTGTGATATCATAAAGCAATAAATTCTATAACTTCTGCTTCCTCTCTCTCTTCTCACACATGGTAGTTCCTCAGTTGGGTTGATGATAAAGTGAACAACAATATATCAAACCCAGAAATATGAGACAAGGCCCAACTGTTACATTTGAGAAAAATTTCAACTAGGAATGTTATTTATGTCATCTACACGGGTATAAAATAAATATGAAGAAGAATGTTTGTCTTGAACATTATATCTTATCATCTTTCATTCTGTATTTCAGTCTTCTAAAATGAAGCTCCTATGTTATTATCCTGGTTGATAGAATTCACAGATCAATATTTCAGCATCATTTTCACACAAATCTCACACTTTCTCTTGATATTTAAAAATTCCAGTTACATATATTCTCTTGCAGTTGTTTTTGCTGACAGTGTTTCACAAGTATTCAAATCTTAAAAGAAAAATAGTTTTAGTATAATGAACAGGTCTCAATATCCAAATAACTATTTGATGATGCATGTTTTTATTATACCTTGAATAAATAATAGTCATAATAACCTTGTTTCAGATACCTCAGAGCTATTGATAAAAGAGATTTCAAACACCTATATTAATATTTATAAGTTCAGATTTTTTTAAAAAATGTTAGTTTTAAAATGAACTTAATATGTTTCTTGATTTTTTTTTCTATATGTGTGGTTGAGGATTGAACCTAGTGACTTTGCACAGAGCAACATCTCTAGAATTTTAAAATACTTTTTTGTTGTACTGGCAATTAAAACTAAAAAAAATTCACACTGAGCTAAATCTCTAGTCTGGTATTTATTTATTTATTTATTTATTTATTTATTTATTTATTTAGGGTTTTGCTAAGTCACTAAATTAACCCAGCTGGGTTCAAACTTGTGTTCCTGTTCATTCAGGCTCCTGGACAGCTGGGATCCAGATGTGTGCCACCATTCCCAGCTGACATATTCTTTTTTTTTTTTCATTAAGTTTATTGGTGCATTTTAAGTACACAATACAGTTACACTCATCACTGGGATCTTGCACCTTTACATGATGTATCTTGGTTCTTATTTTTTTCCCCATTCCCCTGCCTTCCCTTCACACCCTCCACCCTTCCCTATTTAAAAAGACTTTGTTTCCATTTCTTTACATTTCTCATATTTTTTCTTTTCCCTTCTTTCACTTCCCTTATCCCTCCCACTTCCCCTACTCCTTTAGAACTTTTCTTCTTATTTCACAACATCAATTATACATTTTGATCCTTATTTACACTTTTAGTTTTTCACACCAGAGAAACTATTGAGTATTCACATGTGTGTCCTCTTTATTTCACTTAAGAGTATGGCCTCAATGTGCATCCACTTGGCTATAAATGTCTCCAGTTTCTCATTGTTTATGGCTGAGTAGTACTCCATTTTATTAAAAAAAAAAAAACACATCATCTTTATCCAGCCTCCAGTTGATGGGCAATTGGGCTGTTTACAAGTTTTAGCTATTACAAACTATGCCTCTATAAACATGGGTGAGCATATATCACTGTGGTATGATTCTTTTAATTCATTTGAGAAGATTGGCTGGGTCAAATGGTACTTCTAATCCTAGTTGTTTGAGGTATCTCCATATTGATTTCCACAGTGGTTGTGCCAGTCTGCACTCCCACCAACAATGAAGAAGGGCTCCTTTCTCCCTACAACCCCACCAGCACTTGTTATTGGTTGATTTTTTAATAGCAGCCATTCTTTCTGGGGTGAGGTGGAATCTCAGCATTGTTTTCATCTGAAACTCTCAAATGACCAGTGATATTGAATATTTTTTCATATGTTTATATGCTGCTTTCACTTATTTGTTTGAGAAATGTCTGTTCATTTCAGATGCCCATTTTTGAATTGGGTCTTCATATTTGGAAAGTTTGATTTTTTTGAATTCTTTATATATTCTAAATAGTAGTCCTTTGTCTGAGGAAAACCTGCTAAAATTTTTTCCCACATTGTAGGTTGTCTGTTAACTCTGTTGGTGGTTTCTCTTGCAGTGCAGAAGCTTTTTAATACAATGAGATACCTGTTGTTGATTCTTTGCACTAGTACCCGTGCTACTGAGGTTTTGGTCATAAAGTTTTTTCCTATTCCAATATCTTCGAGAGTTCTACCTAACTTATCTTCCAGCAAGTTTAGTGTTTCTGTTTTAATATTTAGATTTTTAATACACTTTGATTTTAGTTTAGTGCATGGTGAGAGATATAGGTCTAGTTTTAATCTTTGGCAAGTTGAAATCCAGTTTTTCCAATACCATTTATTAAAGAAGCTATCTTTGCTCCAGTGAGGATGGTTAGCTACTTTGTCAAAGATGAGGTAGCTGAGTATGTCTGGAGTTGTTTCTGCATCTTCTAATCTATTCCACTGATTGTCAGGTCTGTTTCTTTGCCAATATCATACCATTTTTATCACAGTGGCCTTGTAGTATGGTTTCAAGTTGGGGATTGTGATACCACCCAGCCATGTCTCTGTTGCCTAAAATTGCTTTTGCTATTCTAGGGCTCTTCTGGTTCCAAATGAATTTTTGGATTGTTTTCTCTAGTTTTGTGAAATATACTGTTGGGATTCCAATCGGGATTGCATTGAATCTGTATAGCAGTTTTGGAAGTATGGCCATTTTTACCATATTGGTTCTTTCTACCCAGGAACAAGGAATATCTTTCTATTTTTTTATATCCTCTTCAATCTCTTTTTCCAAGTGTTGTAGTTCTCAATGCAGAGGTCTTTTGTTTCCTTTGTTAGATTGACTTCTAGATATTTCATTGTTTTGGATGCTATTGTGAAAGGGATTGTTTCCCTAATTTCTCTCTCAGTGAGTCTGTTATTTGTGTACAAGAAGGCTATTGATCTTTTAGTGTTTACCTTGTATCCAGCTACTCTACTGAATCTGTCAATTAAGTTTAGAAGTCTTTCAGCAGAGTTTTTTGAGTTTTCTATGTAGAGTATCATATCGTCAGCTGACATATTCTTAAGTAGTATGTTAATCCCACTCCTTGCCTGATACAAAACTTCAGCTATTTTACAACTCTTAGAATCATGAAATAGATATATATAATAACTATAAAAAATTATAGAAATAATATTAAACTATATATATTTTACTAAACAAAGATTTTACTGATTTGAGTATTTTTTACAAAGTTACATAATTAAGCTTAAATGTTATTATTTTCAGATTATAGCATGGTAAATGTGGCATTAATGCTTAAAAATTCACATATTTATTAAACTACTGTGATCATTAATTGTCCTGCCAACTTGAATGGATAATACAAATTCTCAATGATGAATGTCATCATATTGTATACCTAAAATGTACTGATAACCTTAGTGAAAAGAAAGAAAGAAAGAAAGAAAGAAAGAAAGAAAGAAAGAAAGAAAGACCTAGTGAATTAGTAGAGCACAGTCCTGGTTGTGTCTGGATGATAGACATGTAAGTCACAAACTGAGGAGGGAAACCCACTTTGGATGGAGATGACACCAACCAACTAGCTTGAGGCCTGGATGGAATAGGGAAAGAAGAAAAAGGTCTTCGTTTTCACTTTTTTTAGAGGAGCTCCAGTCTTCATCATTATGGTTGAACAATGTTTAGATCCTTCAGTCCTACAGGGACTCACATGGACATGTGTAGATTTCTAGACTTTTGACTCTCAATTGGATCTTCCAGTTCTCCAGGGCACAGATGGCCATTCTTCCACTCCTGACTCCATGGGAAGCCATTGTAAGCTTACTTTGCAAGTCCATATCATATATATATATACACATATATGTATATATATGTGTATATATATGTGTATATATATAATTTTTTCTAGGCATAGAAAACATTTTTAGACATATAGTTTTCATTACATTATGATGACAGTGGAAAAATATCCATGAGTAAAACTCCAAACATATCTCAATAACATACTGTTTTATGTGTAGTGTTCAAAATAAATAATATGGCAGAACCCAAATTCAAAAAGCAAGTAAGATACATTAGCCAATCTGTTACCAAAGCAAATTTGTGGCTAATCTTAACAGCAGAGGAGGTAAGTTATTCTCTTTCATGTAGAAGTGACGGAGGGTGAATATTTCTGAAAAATAATATAATTTATTATAATTGCTATTTTAACCACATATTATAGTCTACAGTGTATAGTAGTGGAATGTAAATTATTTTATAATTTGTACATACGTGGATCTTTTGAGAAGTGACTGGATCGTGGGGGCATGATCTACTGATCAATTAATAGCTAAATGTGACATTGAGAGGTGAACCCTGTTTGAAGAATGTGGGTTACTGGGGTATGGCCAAGAAGGATATGTTTCCCTCCCTCCTCCCTTTCTCTCTGCGTCCCAGCAACATACCATAAACTCTTTCTCTTCTGCCATGCTCCTCTGCCATGTTGTTCTGCTTTAGGGCCAGTTGACTATGGCCTGAAACCTCTACAAACTGTGAGCCAAAAAAAAACCCTTTTCAGGGCTGTGGATTTAGCTTGGTGGTTCTGCAGTCTGCCTCATAAGCACAAGATCCTGAGTTCAATCGCAGGTACCAAAAATCCCTTTTCTTTTTAGAATTGTGGGTGTTGAGCATTGTATTCTAGCAATGAGAAAAGTAAGACACCATAAATGTTTCAGTTTAACAGATATATGGATTTTTTAAAACACTTTTTATAGTATAATTTGATATAGAATTAAGTTTTAACTAGTCTCTGATTTAGTGCTTAATATTTTTATTATGTGGAGAAATAAGTTGAAAAGGACATGGGATTTACATGTTGTACAGGTGACTTAAGATCACTGGTACTTTTTATAGACATAATAATATGGTTTTATTTCAAATATTCTCAAGTAGAAGTGTGTGAAATCCATTGCTAAATAAACCATCCTTACTCTTCCTTCATGTTAAAAGTATCTTATAAATGAATGAAAATATTCTTATTACAAAATGTTGGTATTTTCTATAAATACTGATATTTTTCACCTTGGTTCTATATCTTGAGAGAAATTTAAATGCCCAAATATATGGGAATATAACTGGCAATATAAATGACTTTTTTGTGAAAAATGATGTGTTATAACATTTGCTAATATAGACTTGAAATATTAAAACATTCAAGGTTTGTTTCCACTTAAAACTATGAAGGCAACTACTTCTATTTCTCCCTTCTGTTCATTCTTTCTACTCATTCTAAATCATTGATCTTCATTATGAATGTGGAATATCTGGATATTGATTATATTTTAAGCTATACTTTCTCATTTTCAAAGACTTTTTCAATTCAGAAATATGTCAATTGGTCCCTTTTTCATTAATTTCTCAATTTTTTTCAGCATGACAATTGTTTATATTATATAAACACTGTAACAATGTTAGGGACCATGTGGGAAGCCTGGATTTCCACCATACCTGGCAGGAAGAGGCAGAATATACTCTGCTTATGTCACAGAGCTACTAGAGGGTTTCAGCTAAAACAGATATTTGAATGCTATCCAGAGTACTCAAAATATCCAGGTTTCATTTTAAAAAATTAATTATAAAAAATACAAAATCTCTACCCAAATAAGAAAGAACAAAAAGATAACAGAAGTGTTAGAATCATTTGACGAACATTTTAAAGTAGTAGTCAAAAAATAACTCAAGTGCAATTAGATGTAAGATTGAAGCAATAAAAATATACAAAAGATATTCAAACAAATAGAAGATATGAAAATAGAAAAATACACTTAACTATAGCTGAAAAACAATATACATTCCTCATGAATTGAGACCACAGAGGAGTAAAATCTGGAAGGCTTTACAGAAAAGATCAAAATACTATCAATGAGAAAAATTTGATAGACATGTATTAAATTTTCCACCAGAAAACAAAAGGATGTAAATTATTTAAATGCTCATAGACATATACCGAGTTGAATATATTGAACAATAAGAATATTCTCAACAACTTTAAAAGAATTGATATCATAGAATGTTCTTTTTGATAAAAATGGAATCAGTTGAGAAATAAGTTAAAATGATAAGAAGCATAATTAGAAAATCTCTAAAGACCTGGGAAGTGAAAAATACACTTTTAAATAACCCTTTGGTCAGAGAAGAATGCCTGAAGGGAAATAAAAGAAAATACATTGAACTAAATAAAATTGAAAATGCATGTACATTAAGAAATTTATGGGATGCAGCC
Source organism: Heterocephalus glaber (assembly GCF_000247695.1). The sequence goes on along the minus strand of NW_004624745.1, from coordinate 7,345,629 downwards.
AAAGCAACACTAAGATGGAAATTTATAGTATAAGTGCTTCCCTTGGAGATTTCAGCTGTACTTGTCCTGAGGATTGCTCAGAATATCTAGCCAGCATCTTAAAATGTCATAACAAGTAGCTTTTCAGAAATTAACTTTTATGTAATGTTTTTCTTTTCCAATGTGAAAATAATTTTCCTCCATATATTTCTATCCTTACTTATTTTATTTCAAAATTGGAAAAAAAATCTTATATTGTACATTCAAATATGAACAAATTTTATTTGGGAGAATAAACCTAGAATCCAGTGAAGAACATGAGTCCCTCCAGAACAGCATCATGCAGAATGGCTAGCATGTGTATATCTGTGCTGATTGTTGAGACTCTCCATTGATCCACGACCCTGTTTGTGTTACAGGTGGCTACACTAAAGATGCACCCAACAGGGAAGTCCGCCCTGATTAATGTCTTCCACACATAAGGTGCAGATGGCATGACACTTATTGCCTTAATTAATTAATTAGGCTTGCCATATGGGAGAAACAGCTTTCTTCTCCACTGGAATCACTTGGGAAATTGGAAGGATGACCCATTACCATGGGACCTCAATCAAGTTACCAAAACTAGCTGAAGATGAAAGAAAGCAATGAATTGCTTGAACAGAATCAGTGTGCACTGGCATTTTTCCACAGCTCCTACTTTGAAGAGCAGATGGAATGCAGTCTGTCAGGTGAGGCAATATTTCAAGTGTGTAACTTTCCTAGAGTTTGTATCGAGTGCAAATATTCTACACAAAGTTTATAATATTGGCCATCAGAATGACATTGTTCAAAATTATGTACGATAAAAATGTAGTGAGTGATACTGGAGTGAAAAGTGGACAAATACGTGCTATTTTGAAAGTGCATATTTATCAGTGTTTTTGTTTTAAATGTTGCATTTGTACTTCTAGGAGAAACATATAATTATGCAGTTGCTTAGGAAGCAAATAAAAATATTTATTCTGTAGGTACAGGCAGCTCTTTGTGTTGGGCTTTCTCCTAAACTTGTACTTTTTGAGCTCAAGTTCAACAAATTACACAAGGAAGATGAGCAGTAAACATTTCTGGAATTAAATGATTTATCAATCATTTGTAAACTTACAGACAAGTTTTCATTCCCACTTTGTACTTCAGTATAATCTTATGGAGTTGTTTTGGATATTATCTTATTATTGCTGTTTGAGTGTTAATGTTTTAAATGACCTGTTAGCATTTACAGAAATAAGCCTTCTTCACATTTTTTTTTCAATTTTAAAATGAACTTAAACATCAGAAAACCTAGGCCAGTGCTTGAATTAAATATTGATATATGAAGATATAAATTTTGTAGCAAGCATTTAGATTACATTCACAGAATGTACACTATATATTTTCTTATTTAAAATTAGGTTGTCTTACTTTCTACACTCTGGTTTTTTATTTTGGATTTTTAAGAAGATAAATTTATCCAGATGTCCATGCATAACCAATAAATCATATTTCAATGAACCTATGGAAATTAAGTATTTCATGAATTAAATTTTGAATGAACTGTCCTTTATAGGATCTTTGACAGCAGGGAAAAAGAAAGTACCAGTAAGAATGGAAACATGTCATTATACCAGATTTATCATGCAAACATCAAATATAATCAAGTATATTATTTTTAAGATAAAGGAAATATATATACATTGACATAAAAAGCAATTCATGTTTCTTGGCTACCTTGCCACTAACATTTTTGTTTTCATATTTCACCCTCTAAAATCATTATGAAGTTATTCAAGGCATGCATTAAATAGCTACTCAATGTCAGGAACTGCACTAGGTACTGCTGATAGAAAAAGACAAAGATGCCATTCTAACGGCATTAGATATAAATTGAGACTGCAATTAAATACAAAATGAAAATCAGGCGTAATTAGCACAGTAATAGGTATTATGCAGGGTACTACAGGAACCAAAAAAAAATACATTTAACCTCTATAGCCTAAGATAAATTATATTTAGTATGAGACTTGAAGAATGTATAACTATGTGAGGTAAGAAAATGCCGATGGTAAAAAAGATAGTATAATGTGACAGATTTGTGAATTCTTGTAAAAATGAAAGTAGACCTATGTTGTGGAAAAACTTTCATAGTGAACGAGAAAGCCAAAATAATTAGGATACAGATGGTAATAAAAGGCTAAAGCTATACAATGGCAAATACACATGCATGCACATTACTTACTTTAGAGCTGTGGCTCAATTAATGTAATATATTTAACCTTAAGTGACACTTGATACTACTTATTAAAACATGGGTTAAAAAATTGGAGTAATGTAGGCAACATATGAAGTAAATATTGCAAATTTGACCCTTTGTGTCAAGCATATATGAAAGATGAAAAAATGTTACTATTTATCAGTAGTCTATGAAAATAGGATTATATCAAATTTAAAAACGCCTGCACAGCAAAGCAAACACCATCAGAGTGAAGAGAAAATCTACAGAATGGATTTTTTTTAACTAGCTACTACCCAGAGATAGGACTAATATCTAGAATATATAAAGAACTAAAAAAAAATGCCCCTAAATAAAAACCCCATCAAAAAATGTCCAGTGAATGAATAGACACTTCTGAGAAAAACAAATACTGATGACCAGTAAGTACAGTAAAAATGTTCAATATCCTTGGCCATTAGAGAGATGCAAATTAAAACAATCGTGGAATTCCATCTTTCTCCCTTCAGAATAATTACCATCAAGACCTCAAAAAACGACAAATTCTGGCTAGATTTTGTTGATTGGATTATAAACTAGTACAACCGCTGTGGAAATCACCATGAAAATTCCTCCAAAAGTAAAAATAGATACATCATTCCACCCAGCTATTCCCTTTATAAGTATCTTTCCCAAAGAGTTAAAGACATTACGTTACAGTGCATACCCATGTTTACAGGAACACAACTAATAATAACAAAATCTTGGAAGCAGACTATAAGTCCATCAACAGATCAGTGGATAAAGAAAATGTGGTATATATACACAATGAAGTACAACTCAGCCATAGGAAGGATAAATTTTAGTCATGTGTACAAAAATGGATGCATCTTCAGATCATAATATTTAGCAAAATAAGTCAATCACAGAAGCTTAAATGTTACATAGTTTCTTTTATATAAAACAACCCAAGTATAAATAAAGTAAAGAACTAATTAAAAGATGCATACTACAAAACAGAGGCAGACCTGGAAATGGGAAGTGGATCTAGAGACAGAGAGGAAGAAGGAAGAGGAGGAGAACTAGAAATAAAGAGGATTAAAGTTTGATATGTTCATGTACCAACTTCCCAATATGAATGTGGTCATTATGTATCACAAACATGTACAAAGGAAAAATTTAAAAAAGCAAGCAATCAACAGTCATCAGTAATGAGGTAATTTTATAAGCAAACATAAAATAATAAATTGAAAGTTTAAAGAACCAGAAGTTTCACCATCTGCTTAGTATGAAAAAACCAGTTAGTCTTGGAACTGCTTGGTCTGGAACTAGTGTTGGCAAAGATTTGAGCTTTTTTTTTTAACTGAATCCATTCCTGATATTGAGGAACAGCTAATTGGATTCACAAAGCCACAAATGTCTAGAAAGACTGTTGGATATCTTTTGATATATTAAAGGACACCAGATGAGATACAGTGTTAATAGTTCCTGTAATAAGCATGGAGGTATGAGGATGGTGTGATGATTTAGTCACTCACTTCATCACATCAGCTTTCCTCTACATCAAAAGAGTCTCGGAAAAATATTCAGAAGAACAAATTAGAAGGGAATAATTCTCTGTTTCCAATAACAAGTTTCCATTAGATGGTAGCATCTTTTAAGAAATTATTCAGTGGTTCAGACAACAGGAAATGCATTAATTAATGACAGTGGGAATTGAATCAGACATTTAACTTACAGTATTAATAAGATATGTTGTTCAAATAGATCGGAGTTCACGCTACACCGGGATAAAAATTCTAGTAAATGGTGAGGATTTTTTTGAGAGAAAACAGGAGAAATATAAATACCTTCTCTAAAAATGTAATTTAACTTTCTTCATTTAGCAAAGTTGAGTTTTAGGTGTTTGCAGGACATACAAATGGATGTAGAGTGGGACACTGGACAGTGGACTATATGGAAATGAGATGGAGGGGGGAAGGTGGAGGAACCAATTCTAGTTTTTCACAATTACTTTTGATGTGAAATTGTGCAAAAAAATGATGAACCCATGGCTATAAGATGTGTGTTCAAAGGAGGCTTATCTTTTAGTTCACAGAAAACTAAAAATATCAAGAGAGATGTAAAGAAAACAGTACAAAGGGGGCAAGCAAAGAAATTCCATAGTATAATGAAGTTTTTGCAAAGGCAGGAGGTGATGCAATCCAGTATGTAGATGTGTAACTTGGCTTTTAGCACAAGTACAAAAAAAAAATCCTTTCAGTACTATAAGAAAAAGGAAGGACTATCAGGTAGGTGGATATCCAAACCAGTCTTATCAGGGTAAGGAAGATAAAAGGGTTTTCATCTGATTAGAAGCACTTTCTCTATGAATAGAAGGAAAGACTGAAAATGTGCTGGAAGGATTAGTGTCTGGAGGAGGAATTAGTTTGAAATGTTGCTGAGACAGAGTACCAAGTGGATTAAGAGGAGGATTTGGGTTATTTTGAGGACCTGCAATTGAAGAGATTTGTCTTGGCCAAGATCTTCCATCAGGTTTTCTCCAGCATATGGCCACAGCCTGTATATAAATAATAGTAAAAGAATAAAATTGAGGAATAAATTTCTGTGTTAATCTCAGAATCCTCTGTGATTCCCTGCATGAGGACTCTAAAAGTAATAGTTAGTGATCACATATGAAGCTAACCTGAACATAATTCTAGTCAGGTCTAATTTTTAGGATCAGTTTTACACCACATATAAGGATGGTAAATCTTTTGTGCCAATTTGGATGGGATGCTGTGGCTAGATATTTGGTTCAACTATTCTGGATATTTTTATGACAATGTTTTTGATGAGATTAGTTTAAATAGTTGGTCTAGAATAAAGCAGAATGAAAGTGGGGCCTCATTCAATTAATTGAAGCATCTAATAGAACAAGTAATTAACCTCCTCTGAGCAAGAAGGGATTTTTGCCAGATGACAGCTTTCAGACTTGAACTGCAACACTGGCTCTTCCCTGGGTCTCCAGCATACCAGCCACACTGCAGAGTTTGAACTGTCAGCCTGTATTACTGCATGAGCTAATTCCATAAAATAACCCATCACACACACATCCTATTAGTGTTGTGTGTCTGGAAAATCCCCTCTAACAAAACATATTCACAGTTTGCTTACACATATGTCTGTTTCTTCATTATGTGGTTAATTTCATTTGTATAATAATTGAGAACTTTGCTTCATTTTGCTAATTTTTAAATATAAGAATATGAATTTTAACCTAGAAATATTATATCAATATTGAAATACATAGTTTCTTCTTATCAAGAAACAGATATGCACCAATCACATTGCCTAAATATTTTCCATTGTTAGTTTAAGCCTAGAAAGGAAAGCTCAGATTTTACTGTTTTTTTAAATAAATTATTTTAAAATGCTCTATTTCAATTATTTCAAACATAATTAATTTTCTATTGCTTCCACTTCTAAAGACCAAGTAGGTCAAATTTTTGATGTTTCAGTATTTTTGAAAGAATTCTTATAATTAGCATTTAATGACAAAGAGGTTGTATAAAAAATGCTCAAAGATAGAAATCAGTCACGAAACTCACCCATCAACTATCATTTATAAGTAGGAGCACATTTTGATATATATTCTGTTGCAATAATTTGCACAATATAATTAATATTTTCCTCTTGACAACAAAGAATGAGCAGTGTTTCATACTCAAAAAAATTTATGAGAAGCTATTTAATATTTTGTGTACTTAACATTGTTTCGAGAATTGCCAATCATACAAGAGCGTGAAAAATTCATCAGAAAAATAAGATGATTTCTTTCACTGACACAAAATGCTTCATAATTAATTTTTTAAATTACATTTATTTTAATTAAATTTAAGTTACTCCTCATGCTTCAGCATTAAACTTTGATAAACAACATGATAATTTTTAATTTATGCTCTGATTTCATTGTATGACTTACCACATTTTGTAGTTCAATCTGTTCATTATTGCAAAAGATGTGTATTTAAAAGGTACAGCATATTGGAGCCAGGGATTTAGCTCAGTGGTTTCGCTGCCTGCTGTGCAAGCGCAAGGACCCGAGTTTGATCCCCGGTACCAAAAAAAAAAAAAAAAAAAAGATACAGCACTTTGGGTATCAGTCCGTCCTCCATATGAAATCATTTTTAAAGCATTTACTTTTTGAAATATTCCAGTTTTACCAAAACTGGATACTGCCACTTCTTTATGTCTTTACATGATTTTCATCATTTATTAGTTAATGTATTTGTTAGTTTACTTAGAATCCATTCTCCAGTTTGATTCAGGACATTGAATGAAGAAACATTATTCCATTTATCTCTTGCCCTGGTTTCTAACAATTAAATTTTGCCTTTATTCACAGTTGTCATAGCTACATCATGTTAATTTAGTGGTAAATGCCATTGTTTAATACAAAAAAATTTTTCATAAATACATGCCAAGTACTTCCCTAGTTTCTCAAAAAGCAGATAATGGTTAGCAACAGTTTGCAAAAATTCATGTTCACTTAATTTCTAGAAGACTCTGCAGCTCCATATAGGAAACATTCTTTGCAAACATTTTGAGGATTTTATTCTTTTGTGGCACATTTTTTCCTTCTCTTCATCTATCTTCTTCATTAGGACAAATTTAGCATTAGTTTTTCCTAACATATTACAAAGAAATAAAACAGAACATTTAAATTAAGAATTGAAAATTATATTCTATGTATATAGCAATTTTCCACATTCTTATCACATAACACTTTACAAAGAACCATATTTCTGAGTGCAGTGTGGCACAGTGACCCTCTGTTTAAACAATTAGCTGGTATATAAGGCACATAGTTCCAATGCTTGCATGTAACTAGAAGCAAATGAATACATTTTGTATGGATTAAATTTACATAATACTAAAAAAAATAAATAACTCAGTTTGCTTTCACAGAGGAGGTCGACATTCTAAGTCTACTAAAGAAATTGGTTATTATATCAGAGAATAAAAATGTAAAAATATTAAAATTCATTTAAAATAAATGTTGAATGCTTTTATGTATGAAAAATTTTATCACCTTTTTTGAAGAACATTATTGGACAGGACACTTTCATTTCTTTTCCTTTCTTTTTTTTTCTCTTTTTATTCTTTTTCTATTTTATTTCTTTCAGTGAGAGAGACTGAACCTCAGTCCATGCAAATGCTATGCAAATAGTCTACTACTGACCAACAGTTATTCCCTTCTTATGAAATTAAATTTATTTTAACTGAAGCATAATAACATAGAAATGTAGGGGCCGGGGATTTAGCTCAGTGGTCTCGCCGCCTGCTGTGCAAGTGCAAGGACCCAAGTTCGATCCCCGGTACCAAAAAAAAAAAAAGAAATGTACATTTTTCTGGGATTCTATACAATGTTTCAATACATGTGTACAGTATGCAATGTTTAAGTCAAATAAATGTATCTGTCATCTTAAACATTTAAATTTTTTTCAAAGTGAAAATGATCGAAATTCTTTCCTCTACCTTTCTGAAATACAAAGTGCATTATCGTTATCTATCTTCATTATTGATATCATTATCTACAGCCTACCTATCTTCTAGCTCTCATTTAACTATAACTTGGTATTTACTGATCACCGACCACACATCTTTCCTTCACACTCTACTCTATCCAGCCCCTGGTAACTAACTACCATTATACTAGCTTTATGAAATCAACTTTTTAAGATTTTTCATTTGAGTTATATCTGCAGTATTTGTCTTTCTGTGTCTGCCTTATTTTACTTAATGATCACCAGTTCCATCTTCGTTGTTATAAATGATGATTTCATTCTTTTAATGGCTGCATAATATTCCACATTGTATATATAATCCATTTTCCTCATCCATTCTTCAGATGATTGGCACTTTCCTTGTTTCCATTTTTTGGCTATTATAAATCATGCTTTAATAAACATGGATGTGCAGATGTCTTTTATGTCAAACAGATTCATTTCCTTTGGATATCTTCTCACTAGTGGGGTTGCTAGATCATATGATAACTCTGGTAAAGTAGGCAGTTAGCCAGAAATTAACTGGATCTGGGAAACCAACAGCAGTGCCCTGAGAGAAAAATTCCAAAAAAAGCCATAGCTCTGATTTCTGAAGTTCATAGTCTCAAGGGTTTCTGAGAAAAGCATTCACACCTCCCTTGCAATTTCCTATCTATCAGTCTTATACTTTTAATCCCACACAGTCATGCATTGGGTCATAAACCCCCAGTTAAACTCTGATGACCAAATAGAAGCAATGATCCCTCATTTACATAGGTTTACACTGTGATTTTGATGGAACTTGGTCACCATGCTAGTTTTGATTATGTCTATATAAATTCAAAAAATTTCCCTACCAACAGGAGAGTGATGACTTCCTGTTGATTGGAAAGAAATGCCATTAGCGACCACCTTGATCCACTCCCCAAATTTTAGGAAAACTAAATAAGTCTGCTCCGTAACAGGAATATGATCCAGTTGCCTTCTCCAGCACTGCTCATCCTTGTTTCTTGAGGGTTTCCTTTCATACTGACAGCTGCCATCTCTGCCTCTGCCAGTTTGGAACTTCTCCACTCCTTTCTTTTCTTTCTTTTCTTTCTTTCTTTCTCTCTCTTTCTTTCTTTCTTTCTTTCTTTCTTTCTTTCTCATATTTAGTTGGTTATTTTATTGAAAATGTTCTAGCTTCTGGTTAAACTTACTTCTAAGACTTTTGAATAAAGTACCTTTCAAAAAAAAAA
>NW_004624745.1:7307271-7332862 GCF_000247695.1 Heterocephalus glaber | reverse complement strand
CTTCCTTCTGGGTTCTGGGAATGGCTGAGCTTCTCTGCCATAGGAGCCTGGGATGGAGGTGGGGAGCTTCCTTCTGGGTGCTGGGACCGGCTGAGCTTCCAATTTTTAATTCTTGTGAGAAATTTCTATATTTTTTTCTAACTGTTTTACTAACTAAATACTGCCACAAATGCGAAAAAGTTTCATTTTCTTCACATCCTTGCTAGCAATTAATATCTTTTTGGTAATAAACATTCTTAGTAGGATAATAAGGTATCTCATTGTGTTTTTAATATGCATTCCTCTAATGATCAACGATTGTGAGCATTTTTTTAATACATCTGTTGGTCATTCATATGTTTTCAGTCATGAGATATCTCAGTCTTTTCCAATTATTTATTTAGATTATTTTTTACAATTCTGTTTTTAGAGTTGCTAAATTATTCTGTATATTAAAAACCTCATCAGACACATAGTTTGCAAATATTTCCTCCAATTCTGTTGGTTTTCTTTGCACTCTGTTTATTGTTTCCTTTGTTTGCAGGAGTTTTTTAGTCTGAAGTAATTCCATTTGTCTATTTTTGCTTTTGTTTCCTGTCCTTTTGGTAAAAACAGAACATAGTCTTAGCTTCAATTTATTTAAAAGTTAGTGGACACTTTCTAATTCAAGCTATAATTTAAATTCAGGGTTTAAAACATGTGACAGGATTGGGGAATTATGTTAAAGCACTTTTATTCCAACTGAAAATATGCTTTCACAACATATTTTGTGTATTTTTCCATTTTAATGGACTCAAATATGTCCATAGAGATAATTAAAGTTTATATCACAGTAATAGCACTGCTACAGAGTTTTTGTATGGGAGAGTCAAAAGAGACACTTTGATAAGGAAAATGAAAGGACTGAAAATACTCTAAATAGCTGTGCTTATAAAGGAACAAACTAAACAAATAAAAAAGGAAACAATAGCTTGTGAAAGACATTGTTGGAAAAATGTGAAGTATTATTATTTATTGTGGAGAAAAATGGTCTTTTAGAACTCTATAAATCCAAGACAAAGAACTTAAAATAATAACAAAGAAAAATACTTTCATATCTGAAAAATTATTAAAAATTCATTACTATTTTTGGCATTTCAGAAATTCTTCTTTCTTCTCCATCAAAACATTTTTGCCCTTATTCCTAATAGCATGCAATGTGCTGATTTTGTATCTCACTTGCTTTTCCTAACAAGCATTCCATATTTGCACAGCTTTGCAGCACAACCTCTGTTAAAAATGTTCAATGTCCATTGTCTTCAGTTTTTCTCTTATTTTATGTGAAAATATCTATCCCTTCATGTTACCAAGTCAGCTCTTCCCTTTGCTCCTCAGTCCTCAGTTCTTATGCAGTGGACAGCACTCACTTCATCCATGACTGTGTTTCCTTCTCTTGGTTTGGACGACTCTATGCCTTTCCTCAGCTTCCCTACCACCTCCTCACTGTTCCTTCTTTTACCTCTCTTTTACTTCTTTTTCCAACCTCTAAACATTTGAATAGTTAGGGTACAGGTAAGGTAAGGGTTAAGGTTAGGGTTAGGGTTCAGCCACTGGGCTATCTCTTCTCTTACCTCTCACCACTATTTAATTTCATAGCTTTACATACTATTTCTGCCAACAGTTCACACATGTGCATGCAATACATTTCTACTCTTTATCTCTTTTACAAATTTCAGCCCATCTGCCAGTGTGATACCCTTTTATTGATGATTAGTAAGCATCTCAAAGTTAACAAATGAAAACTCTACTCATGATCTTCTGTCCCTCTGAGAATCTGCTTTACCAATTAAAAATTTCAGTGCTTATGACAAAAATTAGGAATTTTCCCTTATTCTTCTCTTCTTACATCACAATCCTCAGCAATTACCCTGGTCCTTTTTTCATAATATCTTCAAAACCTGACCAAGCTTTACCTCATCCAGGTAATCATCCATATAAGTGTGCTCCTGATATTATCACAAATCACCTGAGACTAGTTACTTTATAAAGAAAAGAGAGTTATTTAGCTCAAAACCCTGGAAGTGTGAGGGGTTGGAAAAGCATCAACTCAGTTTTGGTAAGTATCTCATGTCAGCTGTTATCATGGTTGAAATGCATACAAAAGAAAAAGACCACATCACCAGGCAAGAAGCCAGCAGAGAGGAGCCAGTCTTGTGCCTTCTCACTAGGATTCAGTGCTCACAGTCTGTCCACTTCTATACTGCCACACTGCTGAGCTTCTAAAATGTAAATCATCACAGGACAAAACATCCAACCATAGCATCGTGAATTACCAGATGATTGCAAAACCTTTCAAAGATGTCTTTCTTCATCGTCAATTCCAGTCTTTTCTCAACAATATTGAAAAATGAGTCTTTAAAAAAATAAAAAAGAAAAATGAGTCTTTAAACCTGAAAATAAAAACAATAAATGTATATTCAGCCATCGTGCTAAGATGAAAGTTCACTGAAACAAAATGGAAGTCTGACTGAGATCCTTAAATATTTTATGCACCATAAATGTTTCTTTTATTCACAGATGAATTAAATAGATTATTCAGTCAGATTCTGAGAGTTTAACCATTGTCCTACATTTTTCAAAGATCAGAAGCATCACAGAATGTAGAGCATTCCTTTTTATTATATAGAGTGATAAATAGAAAATAAAGTATAATTTTCAATATTACTTTAGTATTGTCATTACTTTAAATGATCACTTAAAAAAATATTTACCAATTAGAACTGAAGTCATGTGTTTCACCAGTCAGTCATTTGTTCCAAATCTATATGACATTCTGATTTTACCTTTCCTTGGTAAAGTTAGAAGGCAAAGACACACACTGCTTCTCAGCCTTTTGGCTAAGGTCAAGTGTAGGAGACAAAGACATTAAAAGTTTTATAATTTGATTTATTCATGGAAAATATATATCTCAGATATCATGCCAAATATGAGCAGACGAACTTCAACATATATTTTATAAATTACACATAAGCCGCCATAAGGAAGTAATATTCTGTATTAAAAGGAACCCAAGTATGAAAATATTTAGGTGTTTATGATATATATGATTGAATTTTAATAGATGAAAAAGAAAACACATTTCAAAAAAACAAGATTCACTTTTCATGCTTTTGCTTTATCCCTCTGAACTCCAATTCATTCTTCAGGCATAAACCAGTGATAAGATAAACAGTGTGCTCTAGAGTCCGGGTCCCCAACTCCTGGGCCACAGGCCAGTGTGAGTCTGTAGCCTGTTAGGAGATGGACCACACAGCAGGAGGCGAGCAATCTCCAAGTGGGGCTTCATCTGCCTTGACAGTCATTCCACAAACCTGGCATTGCAGCCTGAGCCCAACCACTTCTCCCATTGTTAGGTTCTGTGGTATTGGATTCTCATAGGAGTACCTACCTCACTGTCAGAACTGCTCATGTGCACCCTTTAATCTGAGAATCTAAAGCCTGATGTTAGTGCTGGGAAGCAGCTGCAGACACAGATTCACATTGGCACAGGGGTTTGACTTCACAGAGACCATAGTACATCAACTGTTTGGAGAGTGAGCTGGGGATGTAGCTCAGTGGTGCCTCACCTGCCTGGCAATTGCAAGGTCCTGAGTTTGATCCCCTGTACCAAAAAAAAAAAAAAACGAAAGAAAAAGCTTATTAGTGAGTGGCAAGTGATTCTGTATGTTGCTGGGCTATATAATTATGTAATTATATAGGATGATGTAATAATACTAATAGAAACAAAGTATACTGTAAATGTAATTTGCTTAAAATACCATGACTTGCCTTGTCCTCTTTTGTAAATAATTATCTTTTATAAAACTGATCCCTGATGCCAAAATGGTTTGGGAGCACTGCTCTGGAGTGAGGATGTAGTATATCTGCCGTCAAAAGATCTTAGATTGTACATCAGTTTTCTAGCTCTAAAGCAAACAAAATTACATCATGTGACACAGTTTTCTTATGTGGATATTAAAAAATATAAAATTGGTTCTTTGTAATTCATGGGATTGGCCAGAGTAATTTAACTAATAGAAAAGGAATTAGCAGTTATGATAGCTCATTATATAAAATATAATAAATGTCATATTATATATTTGTGTATATATACATATAATATATATATATATATATATATAAAATTCAGTATCTCCTTTTTTTTTTCTTTTTTTTTTTTGGTACCAGAGATCGAACTCAGGTCCTTGCGCTTGTGCAGCAGGTGGCAAAACCACTGAGCTAAATCCCCAGCCCCAGTACCTGCTTTTTAAAAAGAGTAATCATACCTCAAATGCAGTTTTCCTTAGTTCTTTTCACATGCAATAAAAAGGAAAACAGTATGCGAAGAAAGAAGGCTAAAGAAATGTTTCTAAAAACATAAAATTCATCTAAATCTTTCTTAATGTATACCATTATATGGTTTGCCATGATTTTCTTAGAGAAAAATAATAACAAAAGAAAACTAGTTGCAGTAGAAGCAACAGTAAAATCACATTTAGTATTAAGCCTAGGTTATTTTTGATTTTTCTCTAATTTCTGAAGTATGTGCATTTTTTGCATTTATGTGCATTTACTTCCTCTTTTCATGCATGAAAATGGAACTAGAAAAATGGTCAAAGTAATTATAATAAATATTGATTGACATAGTCATGTATTATACTTAGCCATATCCCATTAAAGTTAATATTCTAAGAGAAAATTGGGACTTAGTCACATTAATTGCTTTTTATTTTTAGGAAGTAAGCAGATCTCACAGGTTTTGAAGATAACAGTGTGTAATCTAGTAGACAATGCACAACTCCAGAAAAATTATTAAATATCACATAAAATTATTTTTGGGAAAGAATCAAAGGTTATCATTCATGTACAGTGGTACCTTCGTTCATGAATGCTTTTGTTTGGGAACAATTTTTTGCAAACAGAAGCATTAGGCAAAATTTTGGTTTTGTTTACAAATTCTGCATTGAGGGACAAATACAACTGTGGCTATCATTCGTTCATGGCCGTTTTCCAGAATCGTGGAATGAATTAAGTTTGTGAACTGAGGCACCGCTGTATAATTATAATCCATTATTTTCCCCACATAGAATGCAGCATTTAAATTTAAACATGTAAACACCTGTCAGCAAAGTTCTTATACCTGTGGTAAAAATATTATGCACAGGAAATAATTTAAGAATTAAGAGCTATTAGAATCTATGAAAAGCTAAAAAATTTTAACACATTATATGGTAATAATAACTATCTCCTCATGGAAAGTACTTTTAAAATTCAAGGTGAAGTGATGACTGAACAGTGGCGTTTGTTAGGCCTTTGTCAAAGTTACAATTTGTCAAGAGGAGAGAAGGTTAAAAATTGTGTAAACAGATGTTTCTGGCTCTGAAAGCTTTATAAATGGTAAAGAGCCAAATTTTGTCTACAAAAGAGTTCCTATATGGCAGTCATAAATGACAGCTAGTGGGGGACTGCCTGGAGGTTACTTCAAAAGGGCCTAGAAAAAATGTCTTTATATTGTGGAAATAAAGTAAAAGCTCTCAAATTACTATGGAGAAAAAATATATTTTCATAGATCTTATTCTGGAAGTTTACTTTATTAAAAACTGAAAATTAAATTGTGTGTCTAGTGAAAATACCCAGTTTTTTTGTTTACAGTTAAAGTGAAAAATATAATCTAAATGGTACTTTGTTTGACAAATTCAAATTAATTTATTACCTGTTCTGGGATTTTAAAAGTTCAATTAAGCTCTTTCTTTCCAACATGCAACCAAGCTGTAAGCTAGAGACTAGCATTTTCTCAGTTGGTCTAATGTAGAAGCTCTTTAATGCACCAAGCTCTTCAACAATCCCCACTGGCTTTTAATGCTGCATCTTGATGGCAAATTAGTTCCAGTACTATAACTTTTCTAGCTCTCAGGTCTTTAGCTCACATCACGTTTCTAACCACAAACTCTTAAAAATATAGATTTCTATTTAAATATGTTGTTTTTTGAATTCACTGAGTTGATATCGGCTTACTTTGGAAACCAGAGCCCATTAAACCAGAAGCCAGAGTCTTGTCGTAAATTCATATATCCCTATTATGGAAAAATAATATAGAAAACTTCACAATATTTATAATTCATTGTAGCTTTATAGTCTCAATTTTCTAGTTAGGTTTAATTGTAAATGTTAGGATTTTTGCTTTAAACTGGTTCTCTATCTTTAATGTGCAGTAGCACTATCTGGTTGCTGGGCCTCAAGCATAAAGTTTCTGATTTAGTAGGTGAGGGTGATTCTCAAGACTTTGCACGACTAGAAAGTGCTCAGGAGTCTGTTGCTTTATATGTTGCAGCAAAAATGTACCAGACACTGGTACCTTAAAGGAGAAGAGATTATTTTGGCTCAGGTTTCCAGTTCACAGTGAGCTGACCCCAAAGCAGAGGGCTATGACAGACAGGAAGAAGAGAGACAGAGTCAAGGAAAAATCCCTCAAGGGAGATATAACCTTTCAGGCCACCCCCAGAATGATTTGCCTCATCAAATGAGGACCCACCTCCTATGTAACAAGTCAGTGCCAATGTCCCTATAATCCAATCACTTTGCAAAGGGCCTGCCTATGATGGCATGAGCCTTAAGCAGGCATCTACAAATAAACCATAACATCAGGTGAAACTGACACTTTAGCATAGAGGAAACACTTTGAAAACCACTAATTTGAAAATTTTTGTGTCTATTTGTAGTATGATATTAAGACAGACACTGTATCTCTGAGACTCGGCTTCCATTTTGTTAGCCATCAGAAGTATTATTCTATCCAGTTATTATTCTGAAAATTATAAGAATATAAGTGATTCAGTAAAGACTCCGATACACAATTGAGAAATGTTTATTGTCACTCACTCTTGATAAAGTTTACAGTTATATAATGGCCTGATAAAACTTTCAAGATCACTAGAAGGAATAATATTTTTTGAAAATAGTCTGAAAAAAAGTTTTATTTCAAGGAATGAGGAGTCGAATCAATGATGAGGTAGAGATTAGACTAAGGAGGAAGAAGTTAATATTTTTTAGACTAAGACATGAGTAATTCATGTCACTATCACTTTATTCCTTAATAATCTTGATATAATCGCATATCCAAAACAAAAACCTCTCAAAATCTAAAACAAAGGATCATTAGAGATTACTATGGACAATAATATACCAATAAATTGGGTAACCTAGAAGAAATGGATAAATTCCTGAATATCTATATCTTAGAAGATTAAATCATGAACAAATTGAAAATCTGAAAGATCACTATAAGGCAGTAAGATTGAATCAGTAGTAAAATCTCCCAAAAAAAGAAAAGCCTGTGACCAGAGAAATTTACTAAATGTTCTACCAAACATTTAAAAAAAATAACAAGTATCTATTCTTTTTTAATTATTCAAAAATAATTGAAGAGTAGGAAATTCTTCAGTGCTTACTTTACAATTTTATCACTACCCTTATAAGAAGTCAGAACCAAAGACAATTGCAGTATGAAAGCAACAGATCAAGATCCCTCAGGAACACAGATGCAAGAATTCTAAAGAAAATACTAACAAACTAATACAGACATATATTTAAAAGATTTTTCACCATGAGTAACTAGGTTTCATAACAGAGATATAGGGATGGTTCAACAGACATAAATCAATGAACATGATGTACCATATCAATAGAAATAAGGACAAAAATATAATCACACCATTAGATGCAGAAAAGGAAGTTGATAAAATTCAACATCACTTTATAGTAAAAATTCTGAACAATCTAAGAAGGATTCTACCTTTGACTTTCAAAGGCAAACACAATGTTCAGAAAGTGTCTATGTAAGCCAAGAATTTGTATGTTAAATTGAAAGAACAAAGATAAGTAACTATAAATATTATTATTACCAAATATGGGTTAACCTAAACATACTTTTAATTTTGTCAAATGTTACATATCATTTTATGTTTCTCCACCTAAAATGAATTGTACAATTTTATTTAAAATCCATGGTGAATTGTTATTTTTTCTGGACAAGATGAATATTTTAGGATAGTTATATTAGTAGAAAAATTTAATTAATATGTTTCTCTTGGATACTGTTTTGTCTTACTTTATAATGTCCATTAATATATAAAATTCACCGATTTTTTTATATCCAGCAAATTACTAAGTTATGAAAAATAAAATAAAGTTTGCATTGCAGCAAATGAGTATCTCATCTTGTCTCTTGGTGGATCAGTTAATAACGAGCTCATGAATAGATGAACAGATTTCTGGAATTTATTTAATTTCTAGATATTTTCTCTGGTCCTGGCTATATGAAAATAAATATATTTATTGTTATCCTATGTCTTTCACAATCACATTTTTTACTATTACTTCTATGAAATATAGCCTATAGAGTGGATATCATAATTACACTAAATAAAAACTCTGTTTTTCTGACAAAATGTTACACAGAATAGCTCAAATAATTCACAGCCCCTTCTATGAATTTTCATAGCCTCTAGCTATGAATTTTCATTTCTGCTTTAGGGTTTACTTATCTTCCATAACAAATGTTTATCTTACATATTTATTTCAAAAATTAAAAAAATGAAAATGAGTATCCTAGAGGTATTGTTTATTATAATACAAAAATTTACATAGTCAATTCTTTTATATACTAGGAATACCTAGAATACCAATGGCTGGAGGGATGGGGGAAGGGAAAAGAAGCAGATGAGAAAAGAATTAAACTATGTTATGTACATGTACCAACACCCCACAAGGAATGTAATCAGTATATACTGCAAAATTATATTAATAACATGAAAATTTAAAAAAGAAAAAGCTAATAATTTTGGTAATTCAAATAGCACAGTTTATTTCTTGAACATTAATGCTCATTACAGGTTAGCACAGAGCATTGCTTATGCTCATCACTTAGGAATCCAAGCTGCCCAGGCTTTATTGGAAAATGAGAAATCCTACACAGAGTGGTGAAGCTTCTTTCAGTCACTTGAGATGACATTTTTTTGTTTGTCTCTTAGAGCAGTTGTGCATAAGTTAAGTAGTAGTAGTCTTATGGTCATGTTCAGAAGTTAAACAGGTGCTACAGGTTGCACATATTTGTGCTAACCAAGATGGTCTTAATTTAAAGAAAGATTGTAAAGAAACCCAAAGTCAAATCATAAGAAACAATTTTGAGTTTATCTACCAGAAAAGATAGCGTACTGAAAATTGTAACCTACCAATAGATCAGTATAAAATGTTTTAATAATATTACTTAAATTTCCAGTTTGTCAGTAGCTTAATTTTTATATAAAATTAGGTATTATATAAATCATTTTCCAATTTTCTCATAAATATTACTATCTGACAAAGTTTACATTAAGCAACTCTGAGATTGCTGTATATTTTAGAAATAAGAATTTTTTTCACAAGCTTCTGGCTTTGCATACAGTAGCTCAGAGATTTTATTTTGAAAGATGATGTGGTCTTTCTTTCTAGTTTGTCATACAATTTCACTAAGCTACTCTTATTGTTGTTTCTTTTTGGTTTCACATGATTCCTTCCAGTCTTGATAAAGTTTATCTATGATTGTGTTTGAGAGAACAGATGGTGCTTCATGAGAGACTGGGCTGGGTTCACTAATCAAGAGGAAAGAGATGGATTTAAATATTTCATTTTCTTCTCTGATGCATCCCACTTTAATAGAAAGAAATGATTTCATAAAGCTGAGTTTGGTTCAGATTTGTGTAAACACACCTGTCACAATTAGCCACATGCAAATTTCCCTGTTTTGTAATGTTCAGAAAGTGTCTATCTGCAATTAATTCTGCTTTAAATCTTTTTTCAAAAGGATGAAAATACTATTTTTGTCCTGCTTAGAAATGAACTAAAATAGATGTGTATATGACAGTCTCTACTTGCAAAAAAAAATTGAATGCACAAAGTGTGACCTCCTCCTTCTGACATTTAGAAAAAATAACTTATTGAGTCAGGTTACTTCTATAATATATTTCCTTCACTTCTATGATACTTATCAGCAAGAATGAAATATAGGTTGTGTGGTTAAAAGTGATTTGGGATTAGGATTGTTGAAACTGATATATTTCTTATATTTATAGAGAAATAGTTATCAAACACAGGTATATTACAGCAAAAGTTAATATATTATTCTTAATGTGAGCATGTGTGTGAATTATTATGTAGTCACAGTGACTGGAACATATCTATATATAAATATACAGGAGCAGTTAGATATATTTCTTAAAAAGAGAAAGAAAAACACACATCCTCCATTTTGCTGCAAAATCCTTATTTTCCTATATGTAAAAATTTCTTTTATTGAATTTTATTTCTCAGGATGCTAAGAAATGGTATATTCTAACAAATATAAAGAAAATATGGAGAGTTCTTTGCTTTGGTTTTCTATAAATTGTATTTCAACATGGAACTTGAGGTTAGCCTGGTGCCCATTTCTTAGAGAAGAAAAGTAAATATTTTTAATCTCATAAAATGTCAAAAAGTAAATGTAAGAGCTACTTGATAATGCAGTTATGGTTAATATCATAAATAACTTGGAGATTTTCTGATAATATAAAATTATTGGATGATTGCACACAATAATATATAAGATAAATATAATTAGATTATCTTGTTTGGTTTATAATAATTTTTTTCGTAAAAAATAGAAATATCACATCACTTTTTTGTATTTGGAAATAAGCAAAGACTCATTTGTTGTATTGATATCTGTGAGACAAAATAATAATTACAGCAAAGGGTACAGGTAAAAAGGAATAATTATGAGAAAAATAAAAAGTGTAAAGTCTTTGTAGATAGGGAGAGCTGGAGGGGTAGAAGGGAAGGCAGTGGAATAGGGAAAAAATAAGAACCAATATATATCTTGTAAAGGTACAAATTCCAAATGATGGAATGTCATATTTTATATCTAAAATGTACCAATAAACTTAATGAATTAAAAAATAATTTGAATTCTATTGAAACAAATTTCAATTTGTTTTACATCAATTTCCATTTATTTACACAATTGTAGTTGTTGCAATGGTATCAAATAAGAAAAAAAGCCAATCTTACTTTTTTGGAAGTATATATCAACAAATCAAGATCAAACAAAAAAACCCTAATTCCCAAGTTTAGAAAAGTACATTATATTTATTAACTGCTTTGTTTTGTGGGTGTATTATTGCAAGACTCTGTCCTAGATAGTCCACAATCTCCAAACTCCACAAGTTGACAGTCAGCTACAATATTTAATAAAAGTGCTAGACCAGACTTCCTGTTTTAGCTATAACAGAAAAAGAACTTCCAAGTCATGCCTTCTCTCCTCACAACGAGAAAAAAAAATTGAAGAACTAAAATGAATGATTTCTCTTAAATCTTAAAAAAAAAAAAGAGGTCCCAGTATATGCTGCCACCCTGAACTCTAGAAAGACAGATAAATAGAGAAGCCACAGCCAAGATCAGCTTCCTGTGAACAGGTGCCACTCATGGGAATGCAGACATGAGGAAAACTCTTGACAATTGGTGAAAGATGAAGGTGGGTCACTTGAGTAAGCACTGCTGAAGTGCAAGGGTAGGGAAAGACAGATGATCTTACCACCGTAGCCCCTCCAGGTTCTCATGGTGAAAACTAGAGACAAATCTGACATTTAAGACAGGATAAAAGGAAACTTAACATTTTGGTAAAAGGTCAGGGAAAAGTGTAACAATTTTTAAATATCTTTGCAATATTATCTAAAACAGAGGCTTCTACTCTAAGTGAACCTATTTTACTAGAGTCTTATTTGATTGACAAAGAGAGGTTATTAGACAAGTCCAGTTGTCTCCAGCTTTCTTATCTCACATAGGAGGAAATACATAAAGACTAAGAAACACTTTTAAGTCATAGTCTATTGTTCGGGTTCAATGAAAAAATAGAGCTTTAATTAAAACATATAGAATACCTTCCTTGTCCAAGATTTTAACTCCATAACAATAAGATCCTAATACAATAAGAGTGAAGATTACTTCTAATAGAGCAGAAAAGTTTTGCTTAAGTAGAAATTTTTAGGTAAATCAAAACCAAAGGCAAAAGTGATGGGGGAAAAGTAAAACTGAGGAAACTAGAAGAAACTGTAGCCTCTGGCATGAATAGCAATACAAAACATTCAACAGCGCCTAATTCCTGGTGAAATACAAATAAAACCTCACAATCTGTCTGCCATGGTTTCAATTACCTGATTCATCATGCATGGCTTCTAAAATACTGTAATGCATGCTGAAAGACAAGAAAAGACATAGTCTGAAAAGAACAATTAAAGATCAGAACTAGCCTTAGATATGACAGATTGTGGATATATTACATAAGGTAAATATCTAAAATGTTAAAAGTAAAGCCCCATTGATCTAGAAGTATTTATTCAGCAAAATAATTCTTGAAGGTGAAGGAGAAAACAAATGTTGAAAAATAAAAGCCAAGGGAATTTGTTTTCTGAAGACTTACCTTGCCAAAAAAAAAAAAAAAAAAAGTCTGTAAAGTTGGTCAGAAACTCTACAAAGATCAAATGAATAAATGTAGGAAAAGTAAAATATTCTTTTTCATATCCTTAAGTTGTCCAATAGAAAATTCTATTTCAAATAATAACAAACATTTATGTTCTATAGATATGTTAAATGAATGAGAGCTTATATGAGAAACTGGAGAGAGGAATCAAGAAGACTTTTTAAGGTACCTATATTACTTGTGAAGTGGTATTTTAGTGAACATAGATTAGTGAAAACATGTAATGATAAAAAAAAAGAATGTAAGATAAACAAAAAAAGAAACTACAATAAAATTAGAAAAAAAGGTTTTTAACTAGAGAAGGAAGAAGGAAAGGGAAGATTAAAAAACAAGCAGTGTAGAGGATAAAACATTTTCAAATATGCTAGATGTAAATCCAGTTCTACCAGAAATGATTTTGAATATGAATGGCCTAAAAATACCAATTAAGAGTTGAGCTTTTCAGTTGAATAAAAGACATTTTCATTAGGCATTTTCTACACAAAGCCTAATTTCAAGAAAAAGGCTCAGAGAAGTTTCAATGTAAAAGGATGGAGAAATATACATCTTGGATAACATGACACAAAAGAAAGTTAGGATAGCTATAATTATTTTACACCAAGCAGATTCCAGAACAAAGACAATTATCAGGACAAAAAAAGCATTATGTAATAATAAAGGGGTCAATCCCCTGTAAGGACATTATACATCTTAACTTGTATAACTTATTAGAAGAATATGAAAACATGTGACTTGAAATGTGATAACAATGCAAGAACCAATAAACAAATCCACTATTATTATTGTTGAACAGTTAGAAACCCCTTCTATTGCTAATTGATAGATAAGAATGCAGAAAATCAGGAGAAATATAGTTAAACTGAAAACCAAGACAGATCAAAGGAATCTAACTTACGTTTATGTTCAAATGGGACATTAACAATGACATTTCAAATGCTGTGTCATAAAACACACCTTAACAAATTTAGTAAAATTAAAATCATATAAAATATGTTCTCAGAAGACAATGGTATTCCACCGGAAGTCAATTACAGAAAGTTTAAGTTAAAAAATTTCAAAATATTTAGATTAAACCAATTTTTAAGCAATAGTACATCAAAGAAGAAATCTCAAGAGAAAATGAAAAATATACTTTGAAGTAAATGAAAATAAAAATGATTTCTTAAAATTTAAAGGATGCTGATAAAAACATTTACGCAGAACTCCATACCATTGGGATTGTATATTAGAAAGCAATTCTAAAATCATAAATATCTAAACTTCTAACTAAAGGAAAAGAGAGAAAGAATAATAAAAACCTGAAGGAAACAAAGGAAAATAAATTTAAACTTTGCATAAATTAACAAAATTATAAACAATAAATTAATAGAAAAGTCAGTGAAAGCAAACACCGGTTATTCAAAAATATCAATGAAATTGCAAAGAGTCTTATCTAGCTAACCAAGGAAAACAGGGAGAAGATACAAATTGCTGACATATGAGATAAAAGTTCATTACCATTCATCCTATGGACTTTAAAAGGATAACAAAAGAATATTATGAATAAATGCATACTCCCACATTTATTAAATTAGATGAAATGGATGAATTATTTGGAAAAAATAAACTAGCAAAGTTAACACAAGTAGAACTTGATCTTCTAAATTGGATTATATCTGTTCTAAATATTAAAATAGGAGATCACCAGGTTTAAACTATGTATGGAGTAAATTATACAAAATATTAAAGGTGAATTGATAATAATTTCATGAAACATCTTACAGATATTAGAAGATATAAAAAAAAGCATCCTTTCTCCTTATTTTAATTTGGGGAGCTATGAAAAAAATATCATAAACTGGGTGATTTAATAACATTTATTTCTCACACCCAGGAAGTGAGATACAGGTACCAGCAAGGTCAGTTTCTGATCTCTCTAGCTCAATGATCTTTACATCGTGAACAGAATGGGTTCCGTTGTATCTTTTCTTATAAGGTCTCTAATCCTACTGTGGGTGCTGTACTCCTATGATCTCATCTAAACCTTTAAACAGTGTGGGTAAGAATGTAAATTTGTGTAGTCATAATGTAAAACAGTATGGAAATGCCTCAAAAAATTAAAAACTGCCATACATACAGCAATCTAAGTATGGGCATCTAATTGTATAAAATGAAATTAGTAGTTGAAGAGCCATATGCACTCCCATATGTTTCCAGGACTGTTCACAGTGGTCAATTTATAGCATCACTCTAAATGTTCACCAAAGTATTAATGGAAAGAAAATGTGGTATATGTTCACAATGGAATACTATGTGGCCATAAAAAAGAAAGATATCCTATCATTTGTGACAATAAGGATAAATCTGGAGGATTTAATGTCAAGTGAAATAACGCTGGCATAGAAAGAGAAGTACATCTTTTTTAGTATATGATTTGTACTCTGAGTTACATTTTAGCCATTCTTTTAAGATTATTATACACTGTATACTAACTGTTGTTATTCTCTAATTATTTTGTTTTATTTTTCATAGAAGAATGCTTTTTGTATATTTTTATTAATATCTACCTGTATCACATTAAAATAAAAAATAACAGAAAATAAAGATGAGTCCCTCATATTTTCCAACATAGGGGAAGCTAAAAATGTGGACCCAAAACAAAGACACAAATAAAAGGTCAATTTAAATGCAGTACTTCTAAGTCAAAAGCAAGCCAAGTACCAAGTATGACGTCACATATGTATGGAATAATAGAATGTTTGTGGGACAGAAGTTGAATGAAGAATGTTGGGTTGAATGAAGAATGTTGGTTACCAAAGGCAGGAGTCGTAATGAGGGAAAGGAATATGTTAATGAAAAGATACATAATAGTTGTATGGAAGAAATAAATTTCAAGTAATTTATTATATAGCAAGCTGACTATAGTAATGATGGTAAATTATATTCTCAAAAATATGAAAAGAAAAGAAATGCTATGTGGTCTCAAACAAAAATGATAGCAATATATGGCAGTGCATTAATTAACCAGCCAGATTTAACAAATCCATAATGTAAGTACAGTTCAAAACATATTTTTGTGCTTGATAAACACTATTATGTGTTAATTTTAAAAAGCTAAAATAACTGAACATAAATCTTTGTGGCGGTAACTTTACTGATATAACCGAAAAGAAAGGAAGCAATCAATAATTCCCTTCAATGAGAGAATAAAAAAATGAACTTGGATATCCATTTAAAGAATATTATATAGAGAAAAATGTACTAGAAGGCATGGAAGAATCTTGCTAATGAAAAAAAATCACAAAAGATACTTTATCATTCTAACCATATGCCTCCCAGGAGTCTATATAGGTGGAGAAAAGGGAATGATGAAGTTTTAAGTTGATGAAACTCTTTTTTATGAGACTGCAATTATGAATATATTCCATTATATTTGGTCAAAACTCATAGCATCCCATTAAATGTATAATTTTGATGCTTTTATGTATCAATTAATATAAATTGCAATAAATATTTAATGAAAAGCAGATGCACACCACAAAGAGTGAATCTTCTGTAAACTATGGAATTTAGTTAATTGATCAACATTAAATTTCTTCATTATAACAAATGTTTTAGAGGATATCAGTGATAAAATGTTTTATTCAGCTATATGGGATCTATTTCTATTCTCCTATCTCCTCAAATTTTCTGTAAATGTAAAAGTGTTCTCAAGGGTTAAATCTACTAACTAACAATACAAGGCAGGTCTGGAATGTGCAAGGCCCTTATTTGATCCTTTGATCCACAGCATAAAAGAAATTTAAAATATATACATTAGTAAGTACTTTGTTAAAACATTCCTCCCAACCCCTAGAAGAAAATCCAGGAAAATAATCTCAGTTCCATTTTTTTTCCCTTTCTCCATTATATGGAAAATTTATATTTTTGCATTATTATATGAAGATGGCCACTGCATACTTCAAGAAGAAGGGAAGGAGAAACAACCTTACATGTGAGCTGATAGTTTACCTTTTAAAATATCTTTTGATTAATTTATATTTTCATTGCTGTCCTTAAGATCATAGGTTGACACACTAAATAAATTCAAAAAGTTCTTAAGGACAGAGCTCCCCCTTGACCTGTGATTTTCTAGTTTGTCACTACTCATTGCCACAGCTGTCATAGTGTTCACCATTTATTTAACTCTGCTTTAGATAAATTGATTTTTCTCAGAGGAGGTCTTATATTGTATAATATTCTGTCTTTCTATTCTCACTCCATCTCTCATCCTCTCAGTACAATCTTCTTACTTTTCATTTATATCAGTATTCAGGATTTCTGTTATGTTACTAGTCAGTAATTTCCACAGCTAAATTCTCCAATGCAATATAATTTTCTTGTTTTTCAATCATATGAATTTGATAACAATATTCTTTTTTCATTACTCTATTTTTTAATCACAAAATTTTTCCAAACTCTCAACCAAAACTCCACATCACTTGTAAACTTGTTTTATCTTCAAAACAAAGCATAAATTCATTGATTAATGTAAGAATACTCCTTGTAACTGCCCCTCCTCCTGCTGTAATCTGAATAATTTACATTGTGGTCAGATATCCTACTGTCATTTTGAGTTATTTTTTGTTCTTACTGTTATTCTGGAATCTCTCCTTGCCCCATGTTGTGTTGAGCACTGTGTTTTGAGAATTTTATGTGCTCATGTTTCTTTAATCCTAATAGTTTTTTTTTTTTTTTTGGAACAGGGATTGAATTCAAGACCTTATGCTTGCTAGGCAGGCGGAGGCACCACTGAGCTAAATCTCCAGCCCAATCCTCCTAATTTCGATAAAGCATGTTTCCTTTTCCAGTAGTATAAGAATTCTTTTTTTATTTTCAGAATTTGAATATCTGAAAATGTTTTTGTACCTTCACACTTTTTTGTTTGGCTAGATTTAAATTTTATGCTGGCAATCATTTCATTCAAAATTGTGAAGCTTATGTTCCCTTGAATCTGCCTTTTAGTCTTACTATAAAGTAAGATTCTATTGTTATTCTTAATTATTTATGTGTGGACAATTTCTTGTTTCATTTATTTGTTTCCTTTTGCTATATTTGGAGTTTTTGGCATCTCTTTATTATGGATGTGAATAATTTTTATGAAACATATTTTTAATTAGTACTGTTCATGAGTTCTTCAAAATGGGGACCATTGTTCTCAGGTTTAGAGAAAAGTTTTGGGTAATTGATAATTTTTTTTGTTATTTATTTACTTTGTTTTTGTTTTTTGGTACCGGGGATTGAACTCGGGTCCTTCTGCTTGTGAGGCAGGTGGCGGAACCACTGAGCTAAATCCCCAGCCCTAGTAACTGATAATTTTATTCTTTCTGTTTTTCCCATAATTTATTCCTACCTGTATATTTATACATGTACCATTTTTATTCACAAATTATTAAAACACAAATTTGTATTCTAGTTCATTTTCATCTCTTCGTTATTTTATTCTATTTTCTGCACAATTTCCTCTATATTATCTTTTAATTCTTTTCTATCATACTTTAAATTTGCAAGGTGCCTTTTTATTATTTGAGTGTTCTTTTTAAATAATATCATCCTCATATCATGGTATAATATTTTCACATCCTTCAGAGTGCATAATTTTAGAAATTTTAATTTTGTTGCAAGTTTGTTTTAATTCTCCTGAGTTTCTTCTAGAGAATAACACAGATAAAAGAATTCTTTCTTTTTAAATTTCTTTTGAAGCACACTGCCAAATTTTTACAGAAAAGTAAATATTTTCACAATGAGTGCTGTGAGCAGTCCTTCCCTTAAGGAGAGACAGGTACTTGTTTGACATGCAAGATGAGAAAGGATTAGTGGTACATACTCATCTCTACAGGTAGAACTGAAAATGGATTGATGCCTAGTGCAACTTTAAACAAATATGTGACATTAACATAGGCTTCTTTCAAGCACTGCTGAAAACAGACATGTAAGATTTCAGACTTACAAATTATCTTCCAATATTTGAGAGCATATTTGTGCCCTTTGGGAATTTTCAACAGTATTTTGAAAGTAAGCTCCTTGAAAAGACCAGACTTATTCCTCTTAATTCAATTGGAGGAGTATGTTTCCAAACTATTGAAATTTGAAGAATTTATTTATTCATGAATTCACTCTACTCAATAATTGATTATCTACTCTGTGTGAGAAATAAATGCAATTAAGACACATGATGAAACAACATAGACTCACTCTATGCCTACAAGGAAATGATAGTCTAGGGGAAAATAAAATTCAGAAGAATAATTACACTAAAATCTTAATAATTGCAATCTATGCAAATCACAATGAAAAAGTTTTCCTAGTGATTATATATCAGAGAATGAAATTTGAGGCAGAGATGTCTCAGGAATAGAGATGTTGACTGAAGAACTGAATAATGAATTAGAAATAATTTGAAAGGAATGAGAAAGGAGAAAGTATTCTACTCCCAGGGATTAGGCTGTGACAGAAAAAGGTGGAAGGAACCATAAAGATCATTGTGTGTTGTAAGTGTAAAGAGTAAAAGGAGTGAAGACAGATAGCTATGAAGAAGACAGAGGCTAGGATAATGTAGTATTTTATAGAATACAGTAACATTAAAAAAATTTTATCTCAAGTATTATATAAGTAATAAATGAATAATTAATCTCCTTGACATTATTAAGACACTTTAATATTAACAAACATGTATTTTTGCTATTACTGGAGGAAAGTAAGATATTATATGTGAAAAATATTTTGGATGTGAGGGCGACCTGGCTGCGACATCTGTCACCCTCTTGATCGCCAGGGTTGATTTGGCTGATCTGTCTGGCTAGGCGGGGGTCCCCTTCCTCCCTCACCGCTCCATGTGCGCCCCTCCCGAAGCTGCACGCTGGGTCGAAGAGGACGACCACCCCCGATAGAGGAGGACCATTTCCTTGGTCAAGGGTGTATGAGTAGCTGCGCTCCCCTGCTACAACCTCCAAACAAGCTCTCAAAAATATCTGAATAAAAACACAATTTTGGCAATCTCAGTGGTGTGATATTGACATTTTACATTGCTTTTCTGAGTCTCAATTTCCATGAGTGGAAATAATAATACCTACATTTAGTTTACACAGAATTGAAGATCAAATAAAAAAATACATGTGACACATACATATTAGGATACAACTTCTTTGCTTGATATTAAAGTTTTAGGAGTGTCCTATATTAGAAAATTAATCAGATATTAAGGTGTGGGTGGAGATAAATATTCATGGTACGTAATTAAATTATATAGTTTGAAATAGAGAAGGTCCAAATATATGTATTAAGTGTATAAGTTATGTGCTAAACACTTGTCATTATAAAATATCATATGGTTGTAAATCTGATATCTGAAAAATGAAAAAAAATGTATCAAATGGCTGACTTACAATTTGTTTCTTTGTTGAAGACAACAATGGAAGTTTGGTGCTTTTTAAAAAATTTTACATGAGTGGGTTTATCTTCTATAACTATTTCTAAAATGAGTTCACAGATAAATCACTTTGATTCTGCACACAAAATATGAAAGTTCCAAGTTAACAGCTGTGCATACTGATGTCTTTGTGTTAAACTTATCAGAAAAAGTGTTTTGATGATAGAAATTTTTTGAACAGAAACAGATAAAGATTCACTGCTTTTTTCTTTGTTTCTTTTTTCATTTAAATGCACTGCTCTTTGAGATGCAGTGTTTTGGAACATTAAAAAGCTTGTCAATAACATGGTATGGAACACTCAGATCCAGAGGGTGAATTAAAATCTTCAATGTCCCTGCATTGTACTCGAACAAATAAATACACACAGTTAAAATGACAGAATTTATAATTAAGAAGCTTTTTCCTCATTCATCCAATAATCACACAAGATCTGAATCTCCTTAAAGAAACACACACCTTTCTCCTTGTAGCATACTATGTGTGTTATAAATTTTAAAAAATATATCATTAAATATAAAGTACTATCTTTCAAGATTTATTTAAACAGATTTAAAATTATTTGATGCCAGTATACTTATAAAGTGAATGATATTCACCATTGTAATGGTTTTCTTTGTGATGACTTTCAAGACCTTTGTTAGAAAATATGTATTACGAGTAGGAAAAGAGTCATACTAGGCAGACACATAATGAAGCTTTTGCAGATTTTTTTTTTCAGGATTACAAGAGAGGATTAAGGCTCCCCAAATTCTTTCTCTCAAGTGCTGCAAATATCTTTAACTCCATTAACATGCATTAAATCTTTTAATTACATATCTTTTGAAGGTGAGGCATGTGGAAATAATTGTCTTATTAAAGCATAAATTAATATTTAACCTTTTATTCCTTACAGAAAGAAATACTAAGGTTAGATATGAAAGTAGAAAAGTACTTTTCACTATAGACAGTGAAATAAAAGACAAAAGACTGGTGACACGGTATGGTTCTGAATGTTCTCTCCAAGTCCCACTTAAAGGCTTAGTCCTCTCCTGTGGAGTTATTAGGTGGTAGAAACATTAGAAAGTGAAATGTAGAGGAAGAAAATTAGGTCACTGGGAGTGTATGACCAAGGGGGATATTGGCCCACCCAGGCTCTTCCTCTCTGTTCTGAGTGCCCTGAGGTGAGTAGTCCTCAGCCACTCCTACCCTGATGCACGGTGGCTTTACAGGACCAAAGGAACAGGCCCAACTGGACATCCACTGAAAATTCTAAAATTGTGAGTCAAAATAAGTCTCTGTTCTTTTTAAATAAATTGATTTTTTCACAGTGACAGAAAGCTGACAAAGTAAAGCACAGAAAATAATATTTCAGAGCTTGAAAAACCAGTTTCTCCTTGTATATGTTATGCTTGTTACAGTGTTAAAAAAGCTAGTCCTTTGAACTTATTTGTTTACATTTAGGGATGCATATATTTTGGTAGTTTCTTCATTTTTTTCTGTAAAATTATGAGTAATAAGAAACTTTTTATCTGATGTCTCAGAGTCAAAGAAAAAAGTTTCATTGAAAGGGGGAAATTACAAAGATAATACAAACTAAAGAATAAAGATGAGAAATACATATCTTGATTGTAGGGCATCAGTATCAGCACTCAATTAGGTGGAGGAGAATTCATGCAAAACTAATCACCGAGGAGCATTGCTCCTGGAAGCAATATGAGCAATAGTTCCATGACACAGTCAACTTGTATAAAATTATAATAAAGTATGTTGTATCATAGTTCTAAAGGGAGGAAGTTGACATATTTTAGTTTCAACTCTACTCATGATTCTAGGACTACAAAAAATGTACCTACCTTCTCTGGGGAATAATGCATACCTCTATAAATATAACCTAGGTTTTGTAAAAGCAAATACATAAAAATATTGACTTTGAAAAGTGCTGATTAAATTCAATTTCCAGACATGATTTCCTTGGCTTAATTTTCATTTTGGTTGCCTCTTCCACAGGAAAAAAAAAAATCCTTTCCCAATACATAGTGAGGAAAATGATGCAATCTCAAAACTTTAATTAACCAGCATTTATTATAAAACCCTCAAAATTAAACTTTCAATGTAGAAATATTGCCTACTTGGTAAATAGCTTTGTTGCATTATAGTTTTAGATTGGAATGTTGTCCGAAAGAGGCCACAATTTTGTAAGAAATTGGGTCAGTAACTGATTTACTGGTGTGAGAGTCACAGAAAGGATAATACAACCACTTTACCCAAGGGACGATGGCCTCACCTTCTTATTTATGAGTCACTGGCAGTCATGGAAAACAAACAGCTGCATCGGTATTTTTCTAGATATTAAAGTCACTTTTATTGATGCGTTTGAACTTGATAGATCATCTCACAGGGACTCTGCCAACAAAACCTTACTAAATATACAATTTATTACAGAGGAACATATTTAATGAAAATGTCTATTCTACGTGAGAGAAGTTACAAGCATCTCCTTAAAAAACATTCAAATTCTCTTTTCAATTATGTGTTAGTATGAGATTTCCTGGGTTTTTCTCTTTATCTTCTATTTTAAATTCTCAGTAAGATGGTTATTGATCTCTCTTTTACATGGATAGCTGTGAATGTGAACAAGCATTTTGTATTTGAAATATTATGACTGTGTTATGGAAATGTACTTCCAATACATATATGCTCTTTAAAATAAGATGTAGTTTATTTTGTAAGTTGAGTGTGAATGAACTGACCAAAACATCACATTTAGATTACTGTTTCAGAATTACAAATTTCTTTAAATTTAAAAATAACTTTATTATCAAACACACACACATACAGAAATTAAAACCATTCAAAGAAGAACAATGCAAGGGAAAAAAAACTACAATAATATTCAAATACAGTAGAACTCAACCAAAACAAAACTGAAAAGCACTTAAACATTTTTCCTTATAACTTAAAAAAAACATATCAAGTACCAATTAGACACCAGAGGATGTGATTTGTTTCAGAAAGATCTCCAAAAACAACATTGAACAAATAGTGGTCTGGAAAAAAAAAAAACCTCCAGTTAGCTAGCAGACTCCACATAAGCCAAACTTCTCCCTAATTTAAATTTTGATACAGTCATGACATGCGATGGAAACACAATCCGAGAAATCTGTTATTAGGCAATTTCATCTGTGAGTATTCCTTAATTACACTTTCCATTTCTCACACTAGAGAAACTATTCGGTATTTACACATGTGTGTCCTATTTATTTCACTTAACAGTATGGCCTCAATATGCATCCATTTAGCTATAAATGTTTCCAATTTCTGGTTCTTTATGGCTGAGTAGTATTCCATTTTATTAAAAAACCACATCTTCTTTACCCAGTCTCCAGTTGATGGGCACTTGGGTTGTTTCCAAGCTTTAGCTATTACAAACTGTGTCACTATAAACATAGGTGAACATATATCACTGTGGTATGATTCTCTTAATTCTTTTGGGATAATACCCAGCAGGGGGATAGCTGGGTCAAATGAGACCTCTAAGCCTAGTTCTTTGAGGTATCTTCATACTGATTTCCTGAGTGATTGCACCAGTCTACACTCCCACCAACAATGGAGAAGGGCTCCTTTCTCCCCACACCCCCGCCAGCATTTGTTATTGGATGATTTCTTTATAACAGCCATTCTTTCTGGGGTGAGGTGGAATTTTAGTGTTTTCATCTGCATTTCTCGAATAACCAGTGATGTTGAACATTTTTTCAAATATTTATTTGCTGCTTTTACTTCTTTGTCTGAGAAATGTCTGTTCATTTCAGATGCAAGTTGTTGAATTGGGTCCTTGAATTTAGGGGGTCTGATTTTTTTCAGTTCTTTATATATTCTAGATAGTAGACCTTTCTCTGAGGAACAGTCGCTGAAAATTATTTCCCACATTGTAGGTTGTCTCTTAGCTCTGTTGGTGGTTTCTCTTGGAGTGCAGAAGCTTTTTAATAACATGAGATCCCAGTTGTTGATTCTTTGTGCTAGTTCCTGTGCTACTGAGGTTTTGTTCATATAGTCTTTTCCTATACCAATGTCTTCAAGAGTTCTACATAGTTTATGTTCCAGCAAATTTAGTGTTTTTGTCTTGATTTTTAAATCTTTAATCCACTTCGATCTCAGTTTAGTGCATGGTGATAGGTATGGGTCTAGATTTAATCTTTGACAGGTTGAAATCCAGTTTTTCCAACACCATTTATTAAAGAGGCTATCTTTCCTCCAATGAGGATGGTTGACTCCTTTGTCAAAGATGAGGAGGTTGAGCATATCTGTAGTTGTTTCTGGATCTTCCAATCTATTTCACTGATCCTTGGGTCTGTTTCTTTGCCAGTACCACATTGCTTTTATCACAGTAGCTTTGTAGTATAGTTTCAAGTTGGGGCTTGTAATACCCCCAGCCATATCTCTGTTGCCTCAAATTTCTTTTGCTATTCTAGGTCTCTTCTGATTGCAAATTAATTTTTGGATTGTTTTCTCTAGTTCTGTGAATTATATTGTTAGTATTTCAATCAGCATTGCATTAAAACTATATAATAATTTTGGAAGTATGGCCATTTTCACTATATTGGTTCTTCCCGTCCAGGAATAAGGGATGTCTTTCCATTTTCATATATTCTGCTCAGTCTCCTTTTTCAGAGTACTATAGTTTTCAGCACAGAGGTCTTTTGCTTCTTTTGTTAGATTGACTTCTAGATATTTCATTTTTTTGGATGATATTGTAAAAGGAATTGTTTCCCTGATTTCTCTCTCAGGGAGTCTATTATTTGTATATAAAAAGGCTATTGGGGGGGGTATTGACCTTATATCCAGCCACTCTACTGAATCTGTCAATTAAATCCAGAAGTCTTTTGGTAGAGTTTTTTGGGTCTTCTATGTAAAGTATCATATCATCAGCAAATAATGAGAGTTAAACTTCTTCCTTTCCTATCTTTATTCCTTTTATTTCTATCTCTGTTATAATTTCTGTAGCTAATGTTTCCAGAACTATATAGAAGAGGAGTGGTGATAGTGGGCATCCTTGTCTTGTTCCTGATTTTAGCGTGAAAGTTTTCAGCTTTTGACCATTTAGTATAATGTTGGTTGTTTATTTTTCACAGCCTTAATCAGGTTGAGATAGAGACCTTCTATTCAAATTTTCTGTAGGGTTTTTATCATAAATGGGTGTTGGATTTTGCCTAATGCCTTTTCTGCATCTATTGAGATGATCATATGGCTTTTGTTCTTCACTCTGTTAATATAGTGTATTATGTTTTTTGATTTATGAATGTTAAACCATCCTTGCATCCCTGGGATAAATCCGACTTGGTCAGGGTGTATGATATTCTCAATGGCCTTTTGTATTCTGTTTGCTAGTAGATTTTTGAGGATTTTTGCATCAATATTCATTAGTGAGATTGGTCTGTAGTTCTCTTTTTGGGTTGTGTCTTTCCTTGGTTTGGAATCAAACTGATAATTGCTTCCAGGAATGAATTTGGAAGTTTTGCTTCCCTTTCAATTTCTTGATGAACTTAAAAAGTAATGGCAATAGTTCTTTTTTTTTTTTTTGTATTAAATTCTTTTGTTGGTACATTGTAGGTATACAACA